>CAJQZN010041198.1:0-32696 GCA_907164685.1 Colias eurytheme | reverse complement strand
AGTAATGCTAGGTAAAAGGTAGCTTTTAGCTAGTTTAAGGAAATGTGTAGGAATGTTATCCCAACCGGCCGCAGAATCAGAACATCATTACAGGGAAAGGTGGAAAGTACATGCTTTACCTATTGTTGGAAACCCAGTTTTGTATTTATTAGAATTTTATTCAGTGTATTTTATGTTACTTCTAAAACCATTGTATAGTGATTGCAATGCTGAATCTTGTAGCTAAACTTAAAATTGTTTGCAATATCTCACATTTTGTTTATCTCACATTATAAACTTTTGTTTAAAAAAAACTAAACATATTCTTATGCAAATTATTACTGCATATTGCACAAAAAAACTATAACCACGAGTAACTCGACGGACAAAGTCGCTGGTTTCCTTTACGTCTTTTTTGGTAAGAGCTCATTGAATAATGCAGTAGCCAACATTGGTACTCGACACTGACGACACTTGCAAGGCTTTTATCTCAAGCGCTCGAATTAAAAATCTATGACGTCGCGAATTTGGATTTATTCACCCCGATGTTGTAGGTTTAGTTTGTTATATTTGCATTGTGTTGCACTTTTTTTGGTAATGATATTTTTTTTAATTTAAATTTCTATGTTACAGAGTAGGCAATATAATAAATAGTTTTATTGTTTATGTTTATTTGCATTGAATTAGCTCCGAAACTATTGGACATATTTTAAAAATAAATGTTCTTACTTTTTTTCTAATTCTATATTGAATTACTTCCGCTAGAAAACATCAGTAAGTTTTTATCCTACTTTGATCATCCTGTCACCTGAAAACAGAGAGAAAATTAATGAAAAGCAATATTCCACAGTAATATTTATTTCGTGAAATAATTTAAAAAGAAATCTCCGCGAGTCGACTTATTTACGAAGATAATTAACGATATTTCAAAACTCTTATTTTTGAAGGCCGTCAGGGCAATTTATAAAACAAATTTAGTTTCGTCCGACTTATCTTAATTAACGTTGAGTAAGGGATTGGAACGGCCGCCAGTTACACCGTCATTGTAATTTTTTATTAAGTTAATCATAAACTGTGTGGTAGTATGTATTAAAACGTCATATTATTGAGAGGAAGAGCCGATTGTAAAACGTTCCTTTCAAATTTAATTTGAAGCAATTATATCTTTTGCTACAGAATGCAAAGAAATTCATTCAATTCATTCAAAAGCTATCATAAGCTATGAAATAAAATTATCGCCATCAATTCAAATAAAACCATAGGTACTTAATTATGTCAAACAATGTCATGAGAGACAAACACGTAACGCGATCGAAAACGAAAGCAACCGACGCGCTGTCACTAATGCCACACACATTTATTTATAATCCGCTGTCGTCGCACGTTTTGAAGAATTCCCTGTGCGATATGAAAAATGGATGTTTTGATTTCAATATTAAAATTCTTGGCACAATGTGCGCGGTATTTGTTGCGGATAATTTCGCGAGCAAACCCGCGGTTCCGGCGAAGCGAACGCATAAATCAACCGACGGATGCGCCCGTGGCAGTATATTCTTATAATACTTGGCACGGATGCTAAAACTTTTATTTGTTTATTAAATTCGAATGAATATAAATTCGCCACTAAAATAGCTTAATAAGAATGTAAATGTATGGGAATTGAACTCGTTTTGGATTTCGAAGCGATTCGATTTCATTTTCAATTCGATATAATTTCTCTGTTCTTGTTTCAATAACCATATATTCAATTTACTAATTTGGGTTGCGGTACGCTAGGTTTAATAAATGTGTAACCTGAGTTTGTTTGTTACGTAGAACGGTTTCTCGTATTCTATTTTGCTAAGGAGAGCAAATTATATTTAAGAAGGGATTTTTCTAATATTGCGATCTGAAGGTAATATAAATGAAAATATTTGTTGTTCTTTCAAATTCAGTATATGAAACTAATTTGAGTGAATCCAAACCAAAAATTGAAATCAAGTAAGTAGATTATGAACTTATTTGGTTTGTACCAAAAAATCTTTTCTCTTCATGATATTAGCAAAGATATTACAATGTTCTTCATGTGCGATGAATTATTGTACTCGTCTAATATATTATATCTTTGATAAATATACACAAAATGCCCTTTATAAGGCACGCTGCTTTTATCATAAGATAATATATTGAAACAAGGATTTTCTTATAATTTGTCTATACATTCGGTGTGATAGACGCTCACTTTCATAGAAACGAATGGGTAATCATGTTCGAAATGTTATTAAATGTTCATTGAACTTTTACAATTGTATCTATTAGATATTTTTTATAAAAGAAAATCGTATTTTTTTTTAATTTATACAAAAAATTTCTTTATAGCCCTCCATTGAAACATTAAGATGGCTTCCATTTATAATTAAAAATTAATTATGGCTATTGAAGAAATATACGCTACTTAATTTTATTTTTTGATACTTTTGTGTTATTAAGGTATAGATTTTCTTTTCCAATATAACGTTATTAGTATCTAACACAAATTAGAATTCGAATTAGAAATTGTTATCTCAGTAAATAGACTTTAAACGGCTATTTTTTTTACTACGATTAAATGATTAAATTTAAAAAAATGATACATGATTTATCAATAAATTACCTAATCATAACTGCAACATCACTACATAGTATAAAACAAAGTCGCATTCCCTGTCCCTATGTCCCTATGTCCCTTTGTACGCTTAAATCTTTGAAACCACGCAACGGATTTTGATGCGGTTTTTTTTAATAGATAGAGTGTTTCAAGAGGAAGGTTTATATGTATAATAACATCCATTAAATAGTGGAGAAGTACTGTTATTTTTGAGGTTTCTAATGTGATGTCGTAAAAAATTACATTTTTTCCGCTTACATTGCAAACGCAGGCTGAACCCTACGAGTTTTATCAAAATAATGTACTAAGTATTATACACATTGAAAAGGTCTATAGAAAAGTCCGCGATGGTATATGTCTATCTCTTATGGATAACCCACAATAACTTTTTTTTGTCATTTACTTTTTACGACAAATAATGGCTAATTTTCGATGCGATTTTAACCAATACAGCATTAATTCTTAACCAATTAAATACCTTCAATACATTGTTCATTTAATATAGATCTATATGGGCCTTTACACCGTATGATTTAAGTGAATATTTTCGAAGATATTACAGATTTAAAAATTGCGGGACGTAGCATTTGCGGCGGTACCGGCCGGCCGCCCGGCTATATACCTATTTTATACCCGTGTGCGAAGACGGAGCGGGCCGCTATTTTTTTATATACAACGTTCACAGTTTTCCTGTAGTTTATTTAGTATCAGCATTGCACCCGTGCGAAGCCGGGGCGGGTCGCTAGTTCTATTATAAGAATCAAACATTTTCACCTAAGGAGATTTTTTATAATTTACAATTTATTGTGTATACAATTTCTAGAATTATATCCCAAGAAATTTTAAACTCCGTCCTTCATAACCTTTATATACCATAACTTTACATAACGTAAAACTAATATAAAAACCACGTAATGTAAGGTAGTGTTAACTCAATGACCCGTGGCCAGCTTTGATCATTTTAGGGGCTATTTCAGAAATGCGCTGACCTTAACGGACCCTTACACGAGCGTGTACGCATTGTTGATCGTTTTAAATGCGGATTATTTCTAAGTAAGGACTGAGTGACCTTAGGTAAAGTACTAATTTATTAGTAAGGTGTAATCTCCACCTAAAGTATCTATAAACCGTATTAAACAAAACCCCGTTTAGGATTGATGAGAAAGTATTCAAAAGTTGAAATTTGCTGTACAATTAAGTAGGTACCTATATATATTTTGAGGTGGAATTTATCGTCATCATGCATTGATCATATTATGTTTACGAGCTACGATTTTATTGATACAAAGATATGCACCTTAAAGTTGTTACACCCGTCGTTTTGCGCAGAGGGTTAATAAGAAGTTCGTCGTCTATTTGTAAAGTAATAATTTCTCATGTTAATAACAATCGAACTTTTCTCTGTATAACCTTCTTTTTAAGTTCCATAAGTTGTCAGTAGAAACTATAGAATTTAAAACTGAATATATTTTATCGTAAAAGAATAAAAACGTAATGCATCCGCATAAAATGACTCGTTTCCACATGGCACCAAAGAACGTGTGAAGTTTCCAGCCTGCCAACATTGTAAAATTGGCAGATGCAATTTAGAATTTTCTCTTTGTTGGTACTCCCGCACAAAGGTGGGTTTTTATAAAATATAGCTGGCACACTTCAAGACGGTCGAAGAGTATTAGCCTTTGTGTGGTTCAACCAATTGTGGTGTATTTTCTATTTCGGTTAGTGTTGTATTTGTGGATGCAGTGTTTTAGCTGGGAGGTTCGATTGAGATCTGTATTTGATTGAAAGTTTTGTACCTGTGTAAGTTTATATAGATGATGTTAAAGTGTACCTAATTTTAGGACAAATTTATAAAATTTCGCGCTCAAAATTACCCAAAGCTTAATACTTGTTAATAAGCGTTAATTTATATTTTGGAAAAATACACTGTTATTAAATCAATCGTAGTTTGATTTGTATACTAATAAACACAAATGTGTCGGATAAAAAATATTAGGCCATTCATTTATTCAGTTTTCTTAAAAACTACGCTTGTACATAAACTTCAAATCCACAAATAACCAAACATAGCCTTAACAACAAAAGCCTTATTTTAAGGCACCGTCAATAGCACTCTCATTATTCCACCATCCAAGATTCGGAAGCAATTCACATCTCGATACAAGCCGATTGGCAGTTATTTTGTCGGACGTGACCTGAGCCTCGCAGCCCTGCACTTAGCCAGGTGCATTTTATTTCAACAATATTTGCACTAGCTGAAGTGTGTGATTGTTAAAAGCAAATATGCTTCTTTGTGTTTGCATTTTGCGTATATGAAAGTTTTACTTGTGTTCTTTAGAGGTGATGGAACGTCTTATTGTTCGTATTGGTGAAATGTGCTTTGGAGATTGAATATAAAATATGTATTCGTAAGAGTCCATTTTTATAGTTTGAAGGGTGAATGTGAATACATTTTATTAGATGTACTTTGTGGCCAACTTTCTCTTATATTATTATAGTAAGCATTGCATTGAATAGCATGGTTCATTTAATTACACCATAATATTGGACTGCTGGTTCTTTAAACGAAATTTATCATTAATGTGATCTACAAAATCTAGTGATGCTTTCTTCATACATATTTTATAGGAATAATCGATCTATGATACTTTTTCTTTTAATTATTACTTTCGATCACTTTTCTAGTTTTAAGATTGTAACAATATCGTCAATTAACTACCACCCCCCCAAGTACCACAATCAACAGAACAAACGGAAAGTAACATTATAATAAATATAACCGTTTAAAGGAGCATTAAGGATCTCGCAGACGCTTCCGCAGAGATTTCTGAGTCTGTGACGATAAATTGTCGCCGCCCAATATCGTAGTAAGTGGTGCAATGTGGGATTAGGTAGGTATTGTAAAGTTTGTAAGGTTTGGACTTTGTATGTTTTAGTGTGTTATTATAATATGTTGTTTTGGCAAAATTTAATGCAATATAAATTATAATATAGTTGCCTAACAACTTTTTCTTTCTAATAAGTCGGTGGCGATAAATTGTCGCGGCCCAATATCGTTGCTAATGGTGCAATGTGTGGGATTTGGTAGGTACTAGCTGTACTAGATAATGATTATATTTGTCTGGTTTGATTGTATTTGTGTATTGCTATTTGCTGTACGTTTTGAAGTTAAAGATTTTTTAACACACTACAACGAGCGTGGCCACGGTCAATTGTTATTTTACTTACAAACTTACTTACGATTAAAATCAGTTGTAAAGTATTTTTAATTTCAAAATGCACAATACTAGATTACATAAAAAATTACCTTAAATGTGACTTACTTAATTTTGAACAACAACAAAAAAGTGAATTTTCGTTACTTTCTACATTGCATCAGACTTATGTATACCTACTATATTGAAATTTTAACTAAAACCGATAAACAACAAATTACCGGGAATTAACAAGCATCCAATTACAACCGCATTCACACCGACACGTACATCACGGTCTTAAGTCGTGCGATTTTCCGGTCCGTTCTATTAGCGTTATCGCTACGGTGTGAGGGGCGGCCGCTATCTTTACTGCTCTTATGTCCAGTAAAAAGTTACGATGACTGTATGTACGTCGCTTATCTCTGGATGATGCCCAAAAAGATTAACCATCGCTTTGGTCTTGCTTTTTTTGCGTGTGAAATGAATAAAAATGTAGATTTTGGTGTAAGATTTTATTGCGAATAGATAAGTTTAAATTTTATTAGATAACTAGCTGTGCCACACGGTTACCCGCAGTGCTCCGCTCCTGTTGGTCTTAGCGTGATGATATATAGCGCTATACCCTTCCTCGATAAATGGGCTATCTAACACCGAAAGAATTTTTCAAATCGGACCAGTAGTTTCTGAGATTAGCGCGTTCATAAAAACAAAATCTTTAGCTTTATAATATTAGTATAGATTTATAGATTATGAGGTTCATGTTATTTTATAAACCGATTGTGAAAAAAGGCTATCAATACACACATTTTTATGTTATGTAATTTTATGTTACTAGAATAGTAATACTACGCGCATACGGTAAATCTATGTACACACTACATACGCATTTATTGTATTATTTATTTAATAAATACTGATTATTATACGTCTAAGTATTTCATAATACGATACTCGGCTAAGGGTCCTCAGAATCCTCTAACACAATCACATTATCGCAATGGCATACAGAAAGAATGCAATAAATCCAAGACGACGAGTTATGTCCCGGGATAAATATTATTATAGTGCCTTCTGCAATAAAATAACGTAGATATATGTTTAATATTGAAATACGTGTGTGGTGTATTATTTTGGTAATGTATTTAATGTACGACTAGATGGAAGAAGGAACGAAGAAAATTACTTATTTATTTATTTAAAAAAGGCTTACCAACTAATACTTCAAATAAATGTTGTCTATTTCTATGTTCATAGCAAAAATTATATAAACAATTTGATGTGTAAAACAGCGCTATTTAAGTAATCTGCGATTGAACTGAATTATAATGAATATACCTACTGAAAGTAAACTATTACCTGAGTTTTAATTCTCAGCTAAAATAGTGTTAGAAATAAAACTAGTAGAAGTTTGAGCTGAATATTTTGAGAACGATTATTTTTATTTTCACAAAATACATCTAAGAATAACGAACACTTAAACAAAAACTTTCGCAAATAGGTCCAAGTGTTGATATTAAAAGATTTCCTTTTTTATCCTGTTTTAGAAATAAGATACTTCAATTATAATCAATATTAATTAAGATCTCAAATTCACATTTAATCGAAGAGGATTTGATTATAGCAACTTGACTTGATTTTAATACCAAAGGTCAATAGTCGGTTCAATTTCGGTAATTGATCCGTTAAACTAATAAAACAGATTTTGGCGGTAAATTATTTGAGCTATTTAAATGTTAAAACATTTAAAATATAGATGTTTCAGTACATTTATGATATCCTTAGCATTATAAACTGTAATAATCGCCGAAGTTTTGACTCAATCTGATAAAAAAGCTATCGTCCATATAATCCACTAATTAGAAAAAAATCTAGAAGTTTTCAAAGTTGGACTACCTGTATGATATCCATACTAATATTATAAATGCGAAAGTAACTCTGTCTGTCTGTCTGTTACTCAATCACGCCTAAACTACTGAACCAATTTGCATGAAATTTGGTATGGAGATATTTTGATACCCGAGAAAGGACATAGGCTACCTTTTATTGCGAAATATGTACCACGGGCGAAGCCGGGGCGGACCACTAGTATCCTATATGTATGTAAGTATGTAGTGATGATACATAAGAATAACACATGAGCTATAGAAATACTTGCCCGCGGGTGAAACCGCGAGACATAGCTAGTAAAGTATGTATAGTTGGAGGTAGTCTAACTGTTTGTCGAGTTTTCTAACGGGCTAGATTTAATATAAACTTGTGCGCTGAGGTGCTGCGCTGTGAGACGAGAAATTGATACTGACGGTGGAAAATAGGTGTGCAAAGAATAAGACAAAGGAATATCAATTTATTCGTGTGGATGCAAAGTTGAAAATGGTATGGATAGTTAACTTTTTGAGAATCGAAGATATTTTAGATGACTGTACAATTTTTTTTTAAATATATTTATTGTCTTTTGTTGTAATCTTTCACTTACACTTTTATCCAATTTTGCCAATTATCCTATATAATTATAAGCTTTTTTTGTACTGCGACTATCATCTAGATAATTGTTATGGAATAAAAAAAGGCTAAAATTCTTATACACTATAGTTAATATGCTTTTTTTCCCACGTGACCAAGCAAAAAACACATAAACGCTAATGTTACGTATCCTTTCTTCCTTGTAGGCTTTCTTTTAGCCTACACAGCAGTCCGTACCGCCTTAAAACTTCATTATTCCCGACATTTAAACCGCTATACCTCAGAGCATAGCGCAGCTCATTGACCAACTCTTTCTATGACTTCAATACGTCTGAGGCGGTTCTGCTGACGGAAAGTTCCCTTTCAAACCCGAGACTTGGGAGATTAAACAAAGCAATGAATTACTGAGCGCGGGTACTTTTTTTTACAGACTTGAAGTACGCCTGTATATTTCATACGCTCTGTGAGGATGAATGGCGGAGTGTTTCTTGTAACTTCTCGAATATTGTGTCTTGGTGTAAGTAGATGGTGTGGATTTATAGTACTTTTGATAATACATGTAGTTTTAGATTGCATCTTACAAAGATAAATAACAATTTCATTTAATATTTTAACATTCCCAACCTCTATGAGAATAATTTGTTGTATCTAAATGTTAAATCCTACAACTGGTACTCTCGTATAAGCCATACGTATAAAAATAGAACCAAATCACGTAAGGCATTCGAAAATCGATCAAAAACCAGTTAGCCACTGCCAAACGAATTACCGGTTGCGAAATAAAATTAGTGGGGACTGGGGAACGGATCGACCCATCGCGATGTGTTTTTAATAGATTTTCGTTGGCGGATATCGAAGGTTGATTTCGACTAAGTGAAGGCGGGAATCGAAATTGTGTAGTTAAAATGTATCGGGTTTTTGTATGGGAATTTTTATGGTAGGTAGATGTTGAATCCATACTAATATTATAAATGCTAAAGTAACTCTGTCTGTCTGTTACTCAATCACGCCTAAACTACTGAACCAATTTGCATGAAATTTGGTATGGAGATATTTTGATACCCGAGAAAGGACATAGGCTACTTTTTATTGCGCAATATGTACCACGGGCGAAGCCGGGGCGGACTGCTAGTATTAAATAACTTTGTCTTAAATTCTGGTTTTTAAATGTTGTAACTGCTATATTTATGACTGTAAAATCCTTTCTATACATGGTAACTTTTAAGTGGTAATAGATGTTTCTTTAATTAGCCCCTGTCTATAACTTTACTCACCTACTACCCGTATACAGATTGTTTCTAGTAATTTTTAGGGTTCCGTACCTCAAAAGGAAAAAACGGAACCCTTATAGGATCACTTTGTTGTCCGTCTGTCCGTCCGTCCGTCCGTCCGTCTGTCAAGACCCTTTTTCTCAGGAACGCGTGGAGGTATGAAGCTGAAATTTATATCAATTACTCAGGTCTACTGTCCCTTAAAGGTGTGAAAAAATCAAACTTCTAAACCAACGCAATCAAAAGATACAGCCGTTTATGCCGCAAATTTTCGACACTTGCAAGGGAATCAAAACCTACAGGGTGCTTCCCGTGAACTCAGAATCTTGAAATTTGGTACGAAGCAACGTCTTATAGCATAGATAAAGGAAAAATTACGAAAACCATAAATTTTTAGTTACATCACATGCGGAACCCTCGGTGCGCGAGTCCGACTCGCACTTGGCCGGTTTTATTAATCAAATACACACACACGAAATTATAATCAAATCGATTAATTTCGTTTTGCATCAAACAACAAACATATAATTACTCTACTTGCGTTAAAGACCAACAAACATGTACTCAAAACTTTCTCACACAAGTGCATTACTGATAGCGAGATGGTTGGATCAGCACTGGAGGATCCTCTTCATCAGGCATACCCTGCGCTTGGCACTGAGAGCCTTTGCGTTTCGGCGGTATAAGAGCTGTGGGGGCAGTAAACCAGCGTTTAAAAGAGACGTTAACCTTGGTATTTTATTGGGGTTTTATTGGTGATTTATTGTAAAATATGGTCGAATGACAACGGTATGTTTAAATTGAATAGAGAAGTAGTTTAAAGTGCAATTGGAAGTTTTGAGATCCGCGTATCTTAAGTTTTGTAGATAAAAGATAAGTTCATATTGTATTTGATAGGATACTAATATGATAGATGTACGGATTAACACCTGTCTTATCTCAAGTAGGAATAGAGAGCTATTAACATTTTTTTCCTTTTAAAGCAGTCCTATGTATATCGCTAGAATATAGAAAGGAAAGAATTCGGTGTAGAAGTCTTTAATGTAATGACTTTTCAACAAAAAACAAAGCAATTAGGTTCATCAATCTACTGCACCCTGCGAGAAAACGCCTTTTTATCTCGACAACAAATTAAACACAGCTCACTCCTATTCTACGCTCATTGCTAACTACTTAACGAAAAAAGCAAGTTTTAGAATTAACATGTTTTATTCAACTCGCGTGATTAGTGGCCACACCTCGCAGTAGCCTCTTATGAAACTCGAAGCGGGAAGTTTGGAGGCTCGATTCGTTTAATGCTCTAAATTAAATCACTCCAATTATAGCGAATTTAACTTTTCATGCAGAACTCCTAACTCCGATAATGGACAAAGTTGTTACTCGATCGTAATATTTGATCGGCGCGCTAAAAATTTCATTTTGTTCCCACGATGGGATTTCTTCGCGTATTTTTTTCTTGGAATGCGAAACTTCAATCATATTTTAAAAGTCTTTGTAATGCTAAAAATGTATATTATATAGAAAGTATATTTCTACCTGCAGCATTTAATTTTGTCATATAAACAACTTACGTTGATTTGTTTTTCATATACTAAACATTTTACACCTATATAATGTATTAAGTTAGTATGTATATGTAAAAAGCAATGTTGAGCTCATAAATATTTGAACTTAATGAGTTATCACGTAGAGTCGCTACGGAACTCTTCGTAGCGCTAGTAAGTAGCTACACGCGTAACGATTTACATAGCGCTACGCTTCCTCTACGCCGTAACTGTATAAAAGTATGGTTTGACGTGTATCATTATATCAGACACTGTATATTTCTTTAAGTAATCATATTACATCTTAAAATTTTACCCCTTAATTATTTTACATAAAATATACTTGGTATTAAATACCACAAAATGTGACAGTTGGGACGATATTATATTTTTTTTAATAATTCTAAAATTCGTGATAGAAAGAGACCTTAATTACTCAGCAGTTGAAATAAACTTATTCTCATTGCATAGTACATATGTTTCACCTTATTTCCGGAACCTGTCAGCCCTAAACGTCGTAGCAATTTGTCAGCCCTAGCGCGGTCCACAAGTCAGCTTGCGGCGCACGTACATCACGGTGGCCGGCGATCTGTATGCAAACCGACCATCGCCCTTGCACAGATGTGATGCGTTACGCTTCTCGTGTTGTATGCGCGCCTGGTACTTTGATCCGCGTTTGGGTTGCTAGGTTTTTTTTTTATTATTTGAAAATGGATATGCCTGGCCTGTGTGTCAAATTATGTGATTCTTATCTCTTCTATCTGTACGATCACTTTTATAACGAGTTTTATTATTAATCTGTGACAATTTTGGAATACCGACCTCTCTGTATTCTGTAATATTCTAATTCCTATTCAATGGCACAGCGAATTAACAATGGAATTACTCAAATTTAACGTCTCATTAAACAGAAATAAAGCTGACTGAGAATTTATTTCTAAATTACGTTGTGTACATAAATCATTTGAACATTCGTGCCTTTCCATGACTAATATCCGTCGTAAACACGAAAACACATAATTTACGAGGTGTTATACCAAGATATTTTACAGCATTCTGTTAAAACATTTGCCACAATGAGTCCGGCCTACATTTTATAGGTGTTTTTAAAACTATTCTCGTTTTAATTTACATAGTTATTTGGTGTTGACGTAGAAATAAGGCCGCAATGCGCAATTATAATTACTATTATAGACTTATGTCATATGTGTTTCTGGTTGGAACGGTGAAACATATAGGCCGATATTGATGAAACTTTAAGCGTTTAAAAGCTGTTGAAGCAAAATATTGTTTATAAGATTATGTACGGCTAATATTGTAAAACATCTGCTTTCAAAGAATATAACGTATATTATGTATGTATGTATGTACATTTAATTTCTGTACATTTTAATTCGTTCGTTGAATTGTTTGGAGCTTCAGTTTACATGTAAACCAGTACAGTCATTCTTACAACAAAGATAAACATTAGATATTCATTCCTTTAAACAGAGTCCCAACATATCTAAGATATCATGAAATTGGTAGTAAAATGTAATTAGTTGGGTATCGCGGGTACCCGGCGGGCAGCAATCTATATGCAAAGCTCGCGTGACCGCCGCGACAGTTTCGACTCAGTGGAGTTAAAAATACCAAGCTTCATGTTTATGATTGCATACAAATTGCATAATGCTGGCCTAATCTGTTAAATTATGCTGTTTAGGTGTTGTTTGGATGGCTAAATGTATTATTTATGAATAGAGAATATAGAGAAATGATATGTTAATAATTAGCAAGTAATATTTGTGTTTGAATGTATTTTAATGTCAGTGTAAATTATAAGTCACTAGCTTTCAAGTTTCAGCCCGCGGCTTCGCCCGTTTTGTCTAAAACCTAATGAATTATTTACTAAAACTTTCATCGAGAATCACTCTATCTATTAAAAAACTGAATCAAAATTCGTTGCGTAGTTTTAAAGATTTAAGTATACATAGGGACAAAGAAAGTTACTTTGGTTTATACTATAGTATATATATAGTAGTGATGTTATTGTTCTCATGGTATTTAATCATGTTATTTAGGTATAATTCTCTTCACGCCAATATTTTATTTTTATTTTATTGAAAAATCGTATAATATATTTTGTCTCTAAAACGCATATGCCTTAATCTTTACCATATATAAGAATTTCTTTACATATATTTTTCTGAACCCACTCGATTATGAAACACGATAACAAATAAAAACGTTATCTGATTATCTACTTCTAGTTAGCATTTAAAATTAGAAGCCTTCTTGAAGAATTGTTTAAATCCCTTAATCTTATTACAGGAATCTCTTAAAACACTCTCAAAGAAAAGCCTCCGCTACGTGGGGTATTAACGAGATTCTATTTATGTATATTTCATGCTTGCTTCTTAAGCGTGACTTTACTCGTGTTTAATGACCTTTTTTATAATCCCATCGCATATATTCAAACTCAATATTTAATTTCTTAGCAAAATCTATCATATTTCTTCACAATATAAATATATAACATAACAAAATATTCCAACGAAATCATCACATTTTCTTCCTCATATATTGGAACACTAAAATTTCTCGAATGTTTCATCGAACATCAATATATAATGCGACATTTTTCAATCTCACATCGACCCCCCGCGAAGCCAAACAAAGTGTATCCTTGAAGCAAGTGATTATTGAAAGGAGGGTGTATTGATTGCGCATTGATTCGACGGTGGGGGGTCAATTATGGTTAGTGATGCATTCGTCGCGATAGACTTTTTTACGAAGGGTTACAGAATTGGAACGGCGGGCTTACTTCCTCATCGGTTATGGCGTCCTGGTATGAAATCTTGGGAGATTTTGTGATGTCTTTTCCTTTGTGAATGATCATGATTGCTTTTTGTTTTTAGGGAGTTTCAAACTTCAATTTATTTGTTGTATTTTGTTAATTTGTTATACTTAAAGAAAATACATACATATACTTAGGTGTTTCCTTTATTTCCTATCGCAGCGGATTTATTGAAGTTATGTAAGGACCTTACATTTCTTTGGGCGTCATTTTTTTAAATTATGTTACCTATATAAAATTTCCACTCCTATTTTGCTAGAATTTTAGAATCTTGTCATTCAACAATGTAAAATGAATATAGTTTCGTTACATTAAAATACCAAAGTTATACAACACCCCACACTCACGATACAAAAACAACAAAAAGGGCATCCATATAGGAAAATCGATAGGGTTTTACATGCATATTCATAATCGCCACATCATTACCCCACATGAATGGTAATGTGACAGGGAACTCCCCGTGTGGGGTGATAACAACCCGGTACCTGATTCTTATTAAGTGACTTTGTAAATTTCCCATAAAACGGGGAAACGTCTTGCCGTTATGGAAGCAGTATGGAGAAAGCCATTTACGTTATTTTTAATCATATTTTTGGTAACTAAATAAATCTTAGAACATTATAATATTCGTTGAATAAGTGAAACTTTTTAGTTCCGATTTTTCAATGCTTGGATAAAACTTATCCGTCCAATAAAGTGTTACACGAACATATTAAAATATCACCTGTAAACTGTCAAATACGGGGAAGTGGAATACATTAATTTTGAAATGGTAGTTTAATACGTTATTCGACGAATAAGTTTTAACGAAGCATTGAAAATCGGCCCTAAAACAAATCCCGTAATAATTACGCAAAAGCATATTGATTTTTCAGTTAAAACTAAACAATTAGTTGAATATATGTTCATATTCTTACAATATAAATTTATACTATAATCACAGATTACTCAATAGTTACTCTATTTCCACAAAGAAAACATAATGATTTTACTGTAACCACGCTAGAGCTATAAAGAGTTCAACACACCACAATATTCCGTGATATTTATGCATACTAATAATAATCTGAAAGCAAGATAAAACTTAAATATTTAAATTAATAGAAGAATATAACTATAACATGCAATGACATACTTTTACTTCTAGAGAGTAAAGTATCATATAGTAAAATATATGAATACGTAATCCGTTATATTTTTATTACTTGACTAGCTTCCGCCCGCGACTCCGTCCGCGCGGATGTCGGTCTTCGCGTGGATGGTTTATTTCTCCATTTTGAGTAACTCTGACAATAACATCTTATAAATATCTATTGGACTCAAATACGGCTAGGCCTATAATAATACCCAACGTGTGTTCGCAGTTCTACAGAACAACGTCTATGGATAAAACTGAAAAATTAAGATTATTTTTTTTCTTCGTATTTTTTCAGGATAAAAAGTATCCTATTTTACGCCCAGGATAATTATTCCAAGTTTAATAGGTATAATTATTCCAAGTTTCATCGAAATCGAACCGTTAGTTTTCGCGTGATGTCTTCACATACAGACAGACAGACAAAAATTTTTTTAATCACATATTTGGGTTTGGTATCGATCCAGTAACACCCCCTGCTATTTATTTTTTCAATATTTTCAATGTACAGAATTGACCCTTCTACAGATTTATTATATGTATAGATTATCTGTACGAATGCTATAAAGGCTTAATATTCGACGTCTTCACTAAATTTGTATGTCCGTAGTAAAATGAATGGCGTAGTTACCGGCAAGCTTACTGCCGCTAAAATGTATCGAGCATTACTCACTACACTGTAAACGTAATGCGCCGTTCTTGTTGTATTTACGTTTATTAACTATTTGCGCAGTGAGTATGTACGGTAGCTTTGATGTTAGAAAAGTTAGTGCTGTGTTTAATGTTTAACGTTAGTCTGAGTGATTAGATCATTGTAACAAGGTAGGTAGGTTTGATTTCGTATTTGGTCAAAAATGAAATCTGGACCTGTCTAGGAGGTAACATGAACAACTAGCAAAGAAAGTATATTGATGTGAAATACTTAAGATTTATTACTATTAAAGCTAAGTACATATAACAAAACGTCCCTATTTTTGTCCGTAGGTATTTTAAGTATAAACGCTCTCTTTGTATTTTTACTTAAACAAGGTAAATTAACGTGGAACAGAATTAATAATATCCGTTCACAATTTGACGAGCCATAAACTTCATAATTACCGCGATTGTAGTAGGCATTATCATAGTGAGTGCTCCCAATTTTGTCTTGATGAGTTTTTTACGAGTTTATCAGTCGTATGTAATTTATGGCGTCGTAAACTCGTAAAGTGTGCCCGATAACAGTGTACTGCAGTGTATTAGAGGTATGGCCGAATGTTTTGCTAAACGACTCTGGTAGGCTACCTGACTTGACGATTTTTGAGATGCTTGGATGTGTTGATGTTATTAGTAAATGAATAATTATTTATGTATGATATGTTTTATTTTTGAAATGATGAGTGAATAAGAAAACGTTGCCTAAAAGCAACTTCCTAATGTTATAAAGTAACAAATTTAATGGTATTAAGATCGTATAATAATAATTGTAAATGTTAATCATTAGGAAGCAGGTTGTTTATAAAATATTTAAGAGACATTTCTTAGATATAATAATTTATTCCGTTCCCGGCCCGTTCTATCGTTCGGTTTCTTTAAGTTTAAAATTTAATATCAAAATGAACCGCCATATATGATATCCATCTAACATTATTAAAAAAGCATTATAAACTAGTTATTAATATTAATGAAAATTTATAGCATGTTTATCACATACTCAGACGCCTGCACACATCAAACTCCGAGCCTTATTAAATTACGTCAGGCGCTGGTTCAAATGCACGAACTTGGTCGCTTAAGTGATCATGTGTTTAAAGTTTAAACTTGAGCCAATTCCCGACAAGTTCGGGAAAGACGCTCGTCAAACTATATTCATGTAAATTCCATACAGCTTCCGCGTATGTATATAAACGCTCATATTGCATTTTAGTTCATTTGCATATTTTTCATTAAATATTTTAGCTGGAAGAAAATAGTGGCGGGTGTGGACCGTCTTTGTGCTTTTTATGTTTTAATAAAGATAGTGCTATGTAAATATTTTAAGAAAATAACAAGCTTATTAAGAACTAAATAATTTTGTGAGAAAAGTAATCTAAATAAATAACGTTACAAGAAACACACTTTTCCTATTCACACCGACAATATATATACAATTAGAGCGCAAAAGAAATCCCCTTGAAAGCCATTTGAGCGAACGAACATTTTTGGCGGTAAAAAGCCGCCATCTTGAGAAGCGCACGTCAAAAGTGACATTGACAAGAGTGTATCAAATGCCCCAGCGGCTCGGCTGACAGACGGATCACAATGAAATTTTATTCCATTCATTTCGTATGAAATTACAAGTGTATTTCATTTGGCGGGCTCCTTGAGGTGCGATGGAATTAATGTCGTCTCTCTTACGTGACGTTGACGTTTGATGGTGATTCGATTTGGGGCGTTTCAGTGCTGTTGCCGCGTTTTTTTATAGTTTCTTCTTTTTTTATAGTTTTTTTTTTCTGTAGATATTGAATGGAGCGCGGGCAAATGAAGAATGTTATTAAACAGATTGTTAATTGTTCCCAATGAATAATTAATACTTATCAAAATGTTACAAGTATGATTATTATTTAATTACATATATTAATTTGTCACAATAAGCTACAATAATCTGTCTTATAAAAATAAAGGCATGTTTTTCGCCTTCATAATAACTCCCCTTCGAACAATATAAGAAAGCAACAAAAAAGGATATATCTGTAATTACAAAAACTCCTGTTGTGCTCCTTAGTGTTGTCACAGGCGTCGTTAATTCTTATTAATTGTGTTTGTTACCGTATCTCTATGTATTTACTTTTCTAGGCAACAACAACCTTTTTATTACGACTTACGAATAATATACAAAGTACTATTGACTTTCATAATAGGGCTGCCTTATTTTGATTTATTGTATCATAGAGATCTTAGGAATTACTAGGTGTGCTGTGCGGTTTTAAAGTCAAGTATTTGTATAGCTCATTTGTTATTCTGATAAACTATTATCAACTATATAATTGTGAAGCTACATCCAAATCCGTCCAGTAGTTTTTTCGTGAAATAATAACAAACACATGTACATTATACATCCATTCATCCTCACAAACTTTCGTATTTATTATATTTATAGGGCATATGTTTGAAAGAATTTAAAATTATGGTAAAAAGAAGCTGACAATTTGTATCAGTTACTGTTGGCGATGCCTCGCTAGAGAAGTGCAAGCAAATGCACGTTGAAATATAGTTTTAAATAAAATTACCTTAAAAGCCAAAAGAAAATGTCCCTTGACATGAGAAGAATTGAATTCCCTCGTTGCGAGTGTGGCACGAAGTCTATTTTACATTTGTTTTCTTATTGGTTTTATATATAGGCAAGTCTTTCTACTATTTTATTATTCCATTAGTAATTGAAACCGTGAATTCACGTACTAACGAGATAACAATAAAATATAAATATAATACGTTACTCTGGATAAACGAACGAAGAAATAAGCACTTTTCTCAAAACAATTAAAGATACAATCGCCTCAATGAAACGTAGCGACACTGTAAACATCCAATTATTTCAAATTATCGCCAACGTCGCGTTCATAGAAGGCGAAAAAGGGCACGTAAATGTGGAATGAACGGCAAAGTGCAGGATGTAAAAATAAAGCAGTGGTACAGTCGCTGTGTGTGTGCAACCACTAAAATCGTATAACGTTACCGCGGGCCTCCTCGGGTTTCAGCGGAAACGGTGCGCGAGCATTGCTATAATTTGCGACCGAGGTGCCACTACTATTGGCACTTTCTCGTAATTATGGTAGCCTGGTAGTTGAGGTTTTAAATTAATTGAATGAAATAAATTGCTTTTATTTAAATAGTATAGTTTGATCGCATTCCATACGATTGTATTTTAAATTATATAAAAAAACATTACACTCAAAATATACGTTAATTCATAGTTAGTGAATATTATATTTAATTAGTATTTATAGTTACACCACAAAATTATTAAATAAATCCCAAAGTTCTCTTTCAGACAAAAACTGCTTAAGATTTATGAAACGTATTCATTTCATTCAACACATGCATTATTCTTGTTTCTCTTTCGAAATTTTTGAAGAGTATTGCATTAGAGCTCGCAAAGTCGTTTTCTCAAGTGAGTTTCCTTCGAGAAATGCAATCGAGTTGCATTAGTAACGCACGAAATAAGCTTTGTTAGTTACGCCTGATCAGGCGAGCCGCCGGTCCGCCCCGGGCGCTCTCTTTGGCGACAAACCAGCGGTGAAATGCATTCGATTTTATTGCGAGAAACAATTTAGATTTTAACGTTAATGTTTCTCGCTGTAATACGAAATTGTGGATGATTATTGTAGGGCCGTTAGTTTGTTCAGTGTGGCGAAAAGTAATCGTGTTGAAGTAAACGTTTTTATGCTTACTGATGGGTTTGGTTCAATGAATTCATGATGTTTTATGAATGGGTTTTGAAGTTTATTTTATAAATAACTTTTATATAAGCTGTATGTTGTTTTATTTTTAAACTAGCCTTCCGCCCGCATGTTCCTCTGCGTTATATTAAACTAACTCGAGAACTACGCTATCTATGGATGAAAACAAAATGAAAATCTGTGCAGTAGTTTTCGAGTTTAACGCGTCAGACAAACGGATAGACGCTAGGAGGACTTTGTTGAATAATATATATAAATAATAATAATAAAGCCCTTTATTCTGAAATCAGTAAACACTTCAACATAATCTAACACTATACATAAATAAATTTTTGTTTATTTTACAATATGTCTCTAATTTCAGTGTGCCTGTTGGCATAGGCCTCCTCCAAAAACTTCCACTGGCTTCTGTCATTTGCCACCCTTCTCCACTTTGCACCTGCCGTCAGTTTCAGATCGTCTTCCCATTTTACTTTTTGCCTTCCTCTATTTCGTTTTCCATCTCTTGGGTACCACTCAGTTGTAGCCTTGCTCCATTTCTCATTTTTGTCACGCATCATGTGCCCTGCCCATCGCCATTTTTGTTTGTCTATTCTTTTGAGTATATCCGTCAATTTCGTTTTCGATCTTAGAATGGTGTTTCTAATCCGATCCTGTCTTCGTGCGCCTGTCATACTTCGCTCCATTGCCCTTTGGCATATTGCTAGTTTTTCCCTGAGCGATTTGGTCAATGACCAGGTCTCGCAGCCATAAGTCAGACACGGCAGTATGCATGTGTTAAAAGTTTTTGTTTTTATCGCCATTCCAAGGTCTTTAGACTTCATTATTTCTTTTAGGGCCCAGTACTTTTTCCACCCTATAGCTATTCTCAGATTTATCTCTTTTATATTTTGTTCCGTGGTAGAAATAATCTGTCCCAGGTATGTGTATTGTTCAACATATTCGAGATGTTTATATCCAATTTTTATGTTCGTTTTTTGGTCATTTGTCATAAGTTTAGTTTTTTCGGCGTTCATTTTTAATCCGACTTTCAGACTTTCAATGTTTAGGCCTTGAATCATGACTTCTAAATTTTTGGGGTTTTCCTCGAGAAGGACTAAGTCGTCCGCAAACCTGAGGTGGTTCAATTTTTTTCCGTTTATATTTAGACCGAAATTTTCCCAGTCTAATTTTCTGAAAATATTCTCAAGAACTGCGGAAAATAGTTTGGGTGAGAGCGGGTCCCCCTGTCTCACCCCTTTCTCTATGTTGAATTCTCTACCTAGAGACTCTAATTGGATTCTGGCTTTACTGTTTGAGTAGATTTTTGTTATGATGTTAATGTATACTGCCGGTACTCCTTGTTGTTTTAATGTCTCCCATATGTACTCGTGTTTTATGCTATCGAAGGCCTTGGCATAATCTATAAAGGCTATATATAAGGTTTTGTTGTATTCATTGTATTTTTCCAACACCTGCTTGACTGTGTGGATATGATCTAAAGTTGAAAAACCTTTTCTGAAGCCCGCCTGTTCAATCGGTTGCTGTTCGTCAAGCATTGGGGTGATTCTATTTAGTATAAGTTTTGCAAAAACCTTGTATACATTTGACATTAGGCTTATGGGCCTATAATTACCAATGTCTTCCTTATCTCCTTTTTTGTATAATAATATTATATGGGATTTGGTCCATTGTTCTGGGATATAGCCACTTGTCAAGATCTCGTTGAATATTTTGGTCAGAACTGGTACTAACTCTTCCATTGTTCCTTTTATTAGTTCGTTAGTTATTTTATCTGGTCTTGGTGCTTTGCCCATCTTTTGGCTTGTAATGGCCTGCTCCACTTCTTTCTGTAAGATGCTAGGAATGGTTTCTTCGTCATCTGTATTGCAACATTTACTAATTTTGGATGGTTCTTGTTCTGCGTATAACTGTTGGTAGAAATCTGTTGCTGCATCCTTAATAGTTTTTCGCTTCGAGGTGGTCTTCGATCTCTTTCTCAGTCTTGGTATCCACTCTTTCCCAGTCTCTTTTAATTCACTTAATGCTTTTTTAACGCCTCCTGTTCTTGATATGTGGAATTCTAAGGTTTGTAATCTTTTCATCTTTCGGTCTTTCCTTATGTTCTCTCTTATTTTCTTGCTTAGTTCTGTTATAAATTTTATATTTTCTTTCCCTATTTGGTTGGATATTAGTTCTTTTCTTTCATTGATTAGTTCTAGAGTTTTATCACTAAGTTGGTATTTGTTGTGGTTTTGGTTTCTGTTTGTGGTCACATATTTCTGTAACTGTTTCTCAAGGAGACTATATTTTTCTCTCACGTTATTTGCACCACTCATTTTAACGTTCACCATGTCTTCTAGGTAATTTGTGTTAAAGCTGCTGTAGTCAGCTTTGAGCTGTTCTGTCACATAATTTTTAATATGCGTCCGGGAAGTTTTATTTGGGTGTTTTTTGAGAGAGCTTCTTACCATTCGATGATTTGTGTTGAAATTGAGCTTAGATATAACTGTGGTATCTGTAAATGCCTTTGGGTAGCTGCTTATTACGTAGTCAATCTCGTTTTTGTACGATCCATCCGGAGAGATCCAAGTCCACTTATTTTTTATCTTTTTCTTGAAAATTGAGTTAATCACAGTTAAGTTGTGTTCCATTAAAAAGTTGATTAGCTTCTCTCCGTTTTGACTTCTCTTTCCTTGTCCATACTTTCCAAGAACATGTTCTTCGCTGTTTTGCCTTCCACCCACCTGAGCGTTGAAATCTCCCATTAAGATTATGTGTTTGTCAGAGTTGGATTTTACTGCTAGTGAAATTTCCTCGTAAAAGGCATCTATTGCTGATTTTTCCGCTTGTTCTGTAGGTGCGTATGCTTGCATTATTGCCCATTGCTTCTTGTATCCTGGGAATTTGATGATCAGCAATGCCAGCCTTTCAGAGATACCATTAAGTTCTTGTATATATTGTTTTAGAGATTTCTTGATTATGAAGCCCACTCCTCTTTGGCCTGGCGTTTCTCCCTTTTGAAATAGGATGTAATTTTTATGCTCTTCAATTTTTTCGCCTAGTCTCCTCATTTCGCTTATACCTAATATGTCTAGTCTTATGTCTTCTAGTGCTTTTTCCAGCTCCATCAAGCTTTCCTGTGTCCTGAGGGTTCTCACATTTAGGGTTGCTACATTGAATACTTCGCATCTTTTGGTTTGTCGGGCTGGTGACGCTACAGGTCCATTTCGGATTGTATTCTGTTGTGTTTGTGTTAAGTTATATAATAATATGCTGTTGTTTCTATTTGTATTTGGAGGGTTTTGGTCTGCTTCTCCCACGGTGACCGGCCGGATTGGGATGCGATTTTTGTTTGTTTGTTTTGACATGTTTGTACATTTTGACATATTTTGGTTCCGGTTGCCTATGCCCATCATTAGTTTTTTGGAGTTTCTGCAGGTGAAGCTGTTCTTCCATTCTTAATGTATTTGAGTATGCTAGGTTTTATCATTTCCTTTGCTGAGCTTCCCGCTTGTGATAATACTGGTTCACTTTCCAGGGTCACTTTTTTCTGCATTGGTGTGTTTGGGGAGGCTGACTCACCTCGCTTTCTTTTTTCTCTGTTTTTGTCTGAAGGTTTCTTCACTACCAGTTTATCGTAGTTAATGTAGGCAATATTTCCTTTCTGTTTCTCTTCCTTTACTTGTTCCTTCAGTTGCTTCCTTATTTCTAGTACCTCCTTAGGAAAGTCTTCATTTACATAAATTCCTGGCGGGAGTTTCGACTTATTCTTAAGTATTGTATGTTTCTTCCAAATAGTTGTGACTGTAGCAACGACAGGGCGGTTTTTGTTCTTAGTCTTTTGGCCTATTCTATATATATTACTTATCTCTTGACTGTCCATAGGTATTCCAGTTTCGATTATGATTTCCTTTAAGTAATCTACTAACTCGTTTTCTGTTTTGCCTGGTTCGTCTATTCCATAGAATACTAGATTGTTTTTCCTCTTATCTTTTTCAAGCGAGTTAATTTTTTGTTCCATAGTTGCTACTTTACTTTTCAGGACTTCGTTCTCTTCTATTAGGGATTTTAATTTTATATCTATCCCTTCCATAACGCTTTTCGTCACTGCTGTTGTTATTTCTAAAGTTTGTTGTTTCATCTTTTCCTCCATTTTCAATAATAATAGTTCTATATTTGCATCCATTTTTGGGGTAATTTTAATTCTTGATGTGGCAACACTACTTTTGGTAGCTTTTGGAATTTGTTGCTGGCCACTCCACAAGTGACGGTGACGTTTGAGTTTTGACAGTTTGCTGACAGATGGTCTCTTGTCTATGATAATATGATCGTGATTCTCACTTTTTAGGTTGTGTTGTCAAATGAAATTTGATATTTTCTTGCCCAAACTTGTAACTTTGCACTGTTTTCACTTGCGGATATTGCTTATTTGTGTTTCTGTGATACTTTTGTGACTCGGCACAACTGTTCGATCACTCTTTACCACTGGTTTATATATTTAATTACGGAGCTTCGTGACGCACTTGTTTACAGTATGACCGCCGGAACCGGAATCCGGAATAATATATATAGTTATTGTTATTTAAACTCGGTTACGAATGAGATCGAGTATTATTATTTCGAGTTCGCATCGTAATTCCTTAGTAATGATGAAAATAAGCTTTGTTAGCAAGGGAGTAACAAACGACCGAACTGGGCTCCATTTGGGTAGCCTTACTGTGGGTTACCTCTCATTTACTTTGTGTATTTTACCTTTGGATTTATAAATACTAACTTACCTACTAGCCTAACGATCTCTTTAGTAGATATTCTATAATAACAACGTGATTTTGTGAAAATCTTACAAAATATATATACTATGGTTGTACATAAAAAATTACCCGTCATTTAGAAACGATAAAAAAATCAATGTAACTGCAATTTATTGAAAACTAATAAAAAAAATCTATAAATGACTGGTTTTCCTTCAGGTTAAATTCAAATTACACATTTTAAGCACTTCTTCCTATAACAAAGCTTAAAAACTAGCCTTTACTTGCATTCAAAAATATGTTTAGCACTTAGTCTGAAATTACATGCAACAACTTTTTTGCCAACAAAGAGTATTTTTGCAACGCAACATGTTGCACTCTTCTAGCGTAGAGTGAACAGGTACCTTCTAGGGAAGCGCGTTCCATCTTACCACATCTCAGCTTAACATCAGTCGAGATTGTGGTCAAGCGCTTCCCTATTGTCAATAAAAAAAAAGTTAGAAAATTCTTCTCTTTATTAACTTGTTGTTTTTCTTGTTACAGGCGAGCACACCTCAGAAGTTGCTTGGAAAAACTCAAGGACATGGTACCACTAGGCCCCGAAGCATCACGACACACCACATTAGGATTATTAACAAAAGCGAAAAGATTTATAAAGGTAAACGTAAATTATTTACACGTTGATAACCTGAAATTTTGATGTTATAATATTATGTAGGCTGATAAGCCGTCTCCGGTCTACAACCCTTTTTGTGAAACACCATAATCATAATGTTAATATTTGTTATAAAGAAAACAAATGTTTCTTAAATCATCCATCAGATTATCAGGATATAAAACTTATTTAATAGTGCCACATTTAGACATACAAGTTTAAAAATATATGTACTTCTCTATCTCATATTATTATAGATACGTAAATTTAGGATTTGATTTAAACGGACCATCACTTTAACACCATTACAAATAGTTTATTAAGAAACTCAAAAATGTAATGCCTACATTTTAATCATTTTACTAACATCGTCGCGTAGATTAATTACACAAT
This sequence comes from Colias eurytheme, assembly GCA_907164685.1. NCBI lineage: Eukaryota > Metazoa > Arthropoda > Insecta > Lepidoptera > Pieridae > Colias > Colias eurytheme. The sequence goes on along the minus strand of CAJQZN010041198.1, from coordinate 7,449 downwards.
TCGTAAAGCCACAGTCTAATGAAATAAAAGCAGTTACGAAATGCAATTACTGCTCATGTGATGCAGGCTGTAATCTCGCGATTGTCTAGAGCACAATCACATTATGGTTCTGAAAGCTGTCTTAGGAAGTGTGAGATTGTGGCGTGTTTTGGTAACTATGTATACGTGATGTATAATTGTATACTGTATAGGTATGGTTATGTTGTGTACTGTGGATGCACATTTGGCCGAAATTATCGTGATAAAATTAGTTTGATTTGAAGAGACAACAGTATCGTGTGGGTATGTGATACTTTGTTTACACAAGAAAACAATACAGTAAAATAATCATATCGAATGCTCTTTTTGATATAGGTAATTAATTACTGTTAATTGAAGGTGATTTTATCGAATTACAATATAATATATATTAATCGCATTATAAACATATGAGTATAATGTTCTTGTGTATTTAAACCATAAGCAAGTTTAACGAACGCGTACCTTACATATACACAAACATGATAAACACTTTAAACTGCTATCTCCATGCCATAACTTCGGCCGCACATAAAAAGATAATCCATCTCGAAGCCAGACCGCTGCGATACTCGAGAGGACCTCAAATAAACAAAGCTAGCTGCAAAGGGTTCGCGATTCCGCCCGTCGTTTCCGGACCGTCACATCCGCCCCCCTCCCCCTCCTTCCCCCCTCTTTAGAACACCCTCCTCCCTTCGCCAGGGATCCAGGAAAACACCCAGAGGTGTTCCCGGGGCGCTTCATGTGCTAGTGAAGCGATTGATGACGTTCGTGTGACATAGTAATAATGTTGAATTGACAAGACTTTTATAAGACAGGCTAGTATTGGAGGTAATTACTTAAATTTAATAGATAAGTGAGTGTAAATAGGTAATTTTAAGAATCAAATTCAATAACGAACACTCCCATCCGGCTAAAGGCAATAGTCTGATTCAGAATTCGAAGTATAATATAACAATGTAGCCGAATACTAGTGTATCTCATAGGTTTGATTTTGTACTCACAGTTCCATTAACAGCACAAAATGTAACATTTCAACCACGGGAAACTACTTTGACCTAATTCGAAACTAGAGTCCAGTTATCAACAAATACGTACGATATTTCTCGGAATATGACTGCTGTAGGCGAGTCCATTTAGAAGGCATATTCACCATTAGGCATGTTATTTGTTAGCTACATTAGGCTGTGTGTCAGAGGTGTGAATGATGGCTCCGGACGCGGCTATCTGTCTCGTAGACATTGTAGTGTAGCCTATGTTAGGGTTGGCACTTGGGAGAAATTAAAATTATAAAATTTAATAAATGGTTAATGAAAAATAGCCTTTTGCTATCAAGATTTATTTACAGATGCGAAGATCGTTTAAAAAACATTTAAAATTCTGTTGAAAGTTCATGTAAACTATGTAAGACGATAATTCCTTATTTGATTTAAGGCAGATTCAGTTAAATGAAACAATAAAGACGAATTTATAATAATTTATTCAATACTTTAAAATTAAGTAGTATAAATTAATTATAATTCAATTTAAAAACAACCTATACAAGTAACAATACATAAGCTGAATAAATCCTTATAGTTCATTAATTACGTAGCATTTAGCGCCGTAGCAACGCCATAGCGGCTCGTAGGCGTTTAAAGCTAAAAGAAATAAAATTTAAATAATTATTAGTATAACGTGTAGGGATCGCATGGGACGGCTGACATTCATCAAACGCAGTCATTAATCCGAGGCGCACGCGATACGACCACGCAACGACTCCGACACGATCCCAATTATACGCATTGTGTATGCAATTTAATTAGTTTTTACCCGATAAGTGTTAAGAATTGGTAGTGACTTTTAGTTTTAACTGCGGTGAATGCAAATTGAGTGTAGGTAGTTATTTTTTCAATTCACTGTAAACTTTGTTATACATGTATATCAAAATGAAAATGTTAATTTAGGTATGTATTGTGTATCTATATGAATTACTTCAATCGCTCACAAACCTACGAACGCCTTTTTATTGATTAAATTTTAATATTTTGTAACGTTTGTAATTAACATTTATTGTGAGCATACGTGAAATCGTAATGCAATTACGATAAATATTCAAGCGAGTTTTTACCCAGTCATTCCTAAACAACATCTATTATTATCTAAACGAGATGTACATATTTTTTTCTGAATTCTATAATAAATTGAAAACAATCAATAATTAAGCGTATTCAATATAAAATCCTCGGCCATTATACACGTAAGCTCCGTGAAATGAAATATAACAAGTGAGGGTATTCGGATAATTACCGAAACGTGTTTGCCGTGTCATAGAGACCGCTCGTGAGTCAGCGAAACTGGGAACTGACCGAAACGACCAGTCACTGTTCGAAACTTGTGGGCTAAGAGCTAGGTCACAAAAGTAGGCGTTAGTTTTTTTAAGGTCAAAAATAAAGTGGAGAAATACAAATTGCAAAAGATTTTCTTTATTAACAAAAAAGCTACATTGAGAAACATTTATTGATATTGCTATTTTCGTATGTTTAATACAGTTTTATAGGTTGCTGCAGCTTAATAGAAAGTTGCGATTGACAATATTATTTGTTGTATCGATGTAGAGTTAAATCATATGGGCGTAGCGCTCGTAGCGAACCACATACTAGCGTAGCATGTAGGAATAACATCGAGCAATATAATATGTCCATACAACTCATAAAATATAGATACTCCTCATACGAACCGGGCAAACAATAAACATATATTATTCAAGCCCTATTAATAGTCACTGACTCTTACGCTATTGTCGGAGGCGTCGAGAGTACTACGGTAGCGGTAAATTGAACATGATTGTACTTAGCAAATATCGAACGTCGGAGAATTGAAGATTTTTTCGCTCCGAGTTGTGAGTGTTATTTTAAGACATTTACATTGGGAACGGATATTGGGAATCGATTTTGAATTACAAGTACGTGATGTATGAGGAATTTAAATGAGCGGTATATTTTGTTTTTGTGTGTAAAATCAAAGATTTATGCTATTTATTTTAGGGAAAAGACGCATCCTGTTGTTCAAAGAAATAGTGTTTATTGGCAAATATTAGACTAAAGGGTAAATTTAGCTGTTTAATAGAAGTTTAATAGAAATTCATCACATGTATCGAAATCAATAATCGATTTTTTGGTACTATTTTAAATACTTAAGATATAGATACATTCACATGACACATACAAACTTAATTATAGTAAACGCCTAACACATAATATTACTTCATACACACAAACAGAAGTTCCCCACAACATAGATAATTAAATTTAGCCAGCGAATAAGAAAAGCTCAGAAATTTCAATGTACATAGCACGTAATCAATCTGTTGCTAACGAGCTATCAACAAAAAGCATCTACCGAAATACCGGGGCCGAAACTACATATTATGAAGCGTGGTTGCGAATCACTAAGTTTTCCGATTAACGCCTACACGGTAGGGCTACCACTAATCAGTTATCGCGCTAAAGGGCAATAGGAATATTAACGTAAAGTTACGTATATATGTATTCTCGTAATAAAAGATAAAGTTTCTACTCTACAATACTGACAAACTACAATAATATGTACTCATATGGAATTCCTTTAAAAAGTCGCTTACTTACCATCTCTACAGACTTACTGCAACCTCGCTCGTTGATGTGTGGAGTAAAATAATACTCTAATCTAATCCAATCCAATTTTATTATGCATACATTATTTATATTTTTTGTATTTACTGTGTTACCATGTATATCTTTCATATTCAACCTCGTAAAATACACCACAAGAAACGTTTCTTATTTCCCCATCTCGCAGCCCTACACCACCCGCCACCACGGAAGTTGTATATCTCCGAGTCGTCGGAATTTATTGCCCATTACGGTTAAAGGGCTCGGATTTATAATTATTCTTTGTGCCTACGTCTCGCCGGCTCGTGACTGCTACTCGTTTGTGTGTTTACTTGTTATCAACAAGCTTGTGATCGCTATCGGTGGAATTATGTGTTTGATACATCCCTGATCAGCGATTGTTCTAGGAGTTTTTATGTTAGCGCGGACAAACAAGCTGGTAGGTTAGCTGACGGTAAGCGATCACCTCCGCCCATGAACTCTACAAAAGCGTTGCCCGATTTTAAATGGAAAGATAATAATCTTATAAAGTGTTTCCGGATGATTGTATGCATGTTAGCATAGTAGCTTTTACACAAAACATTGGGATACCTTAAACACATCACGCAGAATAATAAAAGTTTCAGCAGATATCAAAATATTCAGAAACTTCATAATATACCAAACGTGATTAAAAACCAACAGATATATTATGTAACTAGATTTCCGCCCGCGGCTTCGCCCGCGTTTTCAAAGGAAAAACCGCATAGTTCCCGTTCCCGTGGGATTTCCGGGATAAAACCTATCCTATGTGTTAATCCAAGTTACCCTCTATATGTGTGCTAAATTTCATTGTAATCGGTTCAGTAGTTTTTACGTGAAAGAGTAACAAACATCCATACATCCATACATCCATACATCCTTACATCCATACATCCTTACAAACTTTCGCCTTTATAATAGTATTAAGATGCTACTACTATTCAAATTCTAACTTTAAAAAATAATCCAAAAGATGTACAAATGATCTCCAAGCAACATTTAATACCATTATCCCCATACAACATAAGAAGTACCGTAACAAGACATCAGAATACGGTCTACCTCTACCGGCTTCATTAAACTAATGAGCCGGTCCTTCACGTTTGAATTTGAACCAAAACTCAATATGTCACGGTTTGGACGAATGCGTAATTCGACGTCCCCGTACGTATGTTTGCTTGGTAGAGAGAATAGATTTGTGCGTTGTTGTGTGTATGTGTGTTGAAATAGGTTGGTGGATTGGATGAATTTTGAGTGTAAAGGTGAAAAAGCAAGTCGTGTGTCAAATAATGTAGGTAATTATTGTTTACAAATTCAAATTAAATAATATATATAGTTTTTTATCTTCGCAGTTAATAATGTAAAATGTTCTTTATCTTATTCTTACCAATCAAATTATCAATGCAATTAATGAATTTAAAATGATAAACGTGCCTTACACTCATAAAATATTTACCCCACTAATTTGTTACACCATAAAAAACCTACACGTAACCTGCATATAGGTTCAGTTCAACTGACAATAGTACACAACGCACTAATGAAACTGGGCTCGTATTGTGTATAACAATTGCTGGAAAACTTTATTTACATGAGTACATTGTTTCGTTTAAAAAACTACAGTGTTTGGTGTGTGCATGCAGTTCCAGAATTTTGTTAGGAATTTTTTCATCACGTTTTCAGTGGAGTTTTATTGGATGTTCTTTGTTGTATTGTAATTGAATGGTAATGGAAGATTATTTGATTAATTTTGGTTTTGATTTTGACAAAAATCTGGATACAGAATCATGTAATATTATATCTTTCGTTATTTTTTATCATTTGAAATCGAAAGTTATGTTCAAATATAATTTCAACAAATAAATAATCAAGTAATTTAATATTTCACTGTATAGGTATTATTCTACAGTATTATTCATTTGTGTGTATACTAGTAAGTAATATAGTGCTTATTAATTTTTACACGGAACAGCAGGTGCGATAATCGACCTATCAAATATATTAAATTTAGCATAGAGATACTTTTTAATCTGGATTAGTACATGCCTACTTCTAGTTACTACGCGAGCAAAACCATCGGCTATAACTAGTACAGAATTGTAGATAAGTATTTTCTCCAACAATTGAACGTAAATAAGCAATCTCAACACTTTCGCAATTATATTTATGGTAGCGCTAACCCCGGAGGGCCGGGGTTAATTACCTCTTGATTCATTGCTGAGACGTTCATCCTAGTTATTGTAAAGGAACGAATTAGATACTTATTTCTGCCTTTATTTGGTACAGCTTTTCATTTTTCAATTGAAATGATAAGTCATACGAGAACATAGGTACTGCTTTAAATAGGATAATGCATATAAATTTATTAGAAAAATAAACATATGAAATGTGTTTAGATATAATTTTTAAGATGATAATTATAACTTATAAGGTTATTACATCATCAACATCAGTTTATCATATATCAAAATCAAGATATGCTCTTATAATATGCTCATCATCATTAAATTTTATTCCTCCATAATGTCATGTTCCACATTCTTAACAAAATAAATATTCGAGATAAGTGAAGCGTTAGTCGAAAAATCGCCGTCCATAAAATGATAAACCGTAAAATAGCGATGCGACATCGTCTCGATAACGCGCCGTTTAACCGGAATAGTTCCGATTTTTACGACGTGTGTAAGGTTGTCGATGAAAATTTATGACGATTCGCGGTGCGCCATAAATTTACGGGCGCGGACGTAAAACTGTAGATCGATCGAATACTGATTAAATTATGTTATTGGGCATAAATATCTTGTTGCCGACTTAATTGGTAATTTGGTACTTGAGACTTGAGGGGCGGGACGTAATTCGAATTTGGATTTTCGCGGGGGTGATGATTATTGAACATCTGTAATGGTTTATATTTTGATAATGAAACATTTAAGAATCACCGATTATAATTAAATATGTAACGAAAATGTAACGGGTGCTTTAATCACATTTAACACAAGTCAACAAAATTGTTATCGTAATATATTGAACATACAAAGGAACTATTATCAGTAGATATAAGAGACTTATATGTCACAAAATACTTTAATCATCTCTATTAGTGTTCAAATTATCGTTATATCGTTAGACTGCAAGCAATCGAATCGAAGTAGCGCGTCGATTGTTTCTTGAATTACAGCAGAAATATACCAGTCTCTCACTGCGATCCTTTGTCCTCAAAGGAAACGAATCATTAAAACAGGTGTGAAATGCATCCATTATGCTCCACTAGAGTCACAATCGAACTCTTAGCCGGTAGCCCTCCGAGCGCTCAGAGCGTCGGAACACCATTAACTGTACGCAGGTATTAATTCACCAAATGGCAACCCTCATTAATGCCCAGGAGGGTAATATCGCTCGATTTATTGGCGAAATCCCTCCCCCCTCCCCCCTTACGTGACATATCCCCTATAATTAAAAGGCCGTGTTATCAGCGACAAAGGTTACGTCACGAGTTTTTAATTTCGCGTTTTGTTGGTAGCGTAATTATGTTTTGCCTTTGGTAGCGGTTGATGTCAGGCTTTTTATACCGTGGCAAAGAATTTTAAAGGATTCGTATGCCATATTTATAAATTAATATTTAATCCCGTATTACAGTTTATTAAAATTCTGTCGTCTTTCATAGGGAATCTACATATAAAAAATTGATTATGGGCCGATTTTTCAATGCTTGGATAAAACTTATTCGTCGAATAATGTATAAAACTACCATTTTAAAAACGTATTCTAATTGCCCGTA
>CAJQZN010041197.1:0-20105 GCA_907164685.1 Colias eurytheme | reverse complement strand
AAATCGGTTGATAGGAGACAATCACATTTCGCAATATATTGTATCCAATACATAATGTAATATTATGAAATCGTTGACCTAACCCCTAACCCATAAACTTATATTTAGCAGACTTGAGTTATCCCGGAGCACGCTCGTAAGATGGCGGCAGGCCAACGGCAGTGTTTGAACTTCAATAAATATACAATCTTAGATGACATGGCGGTATTAGATACATGCAGTTCGATATATTATTGTTTTCATAATTTTATTTACTCTAGCACGGTTTTATACAGGTTATCAGACAGTGGTTTAGTTTAGTGAAAGTACAAAGAGTTTTCCGCTGAATTCAAAACGCCGGAAACTTATTTGTACACCTTTGTATATTAGTTACTGGCCGAAAATAAAATTCATACTTACGTACTAAAACATTTTAATAATAATCCCACGCAGGATCGTCCGCTTAGAATAAGAATATTTTATTTGGTTTTGCAATATTTTTCAGTGATGCTTTGCTCCTACTATGCGCGTAGCGTTGTAGCGGCAGCCGTCTTCGGTTAATACTACACCACACAACTATACAACACCACAAGTATTTAACCGACTTCAGAAAAAGAGGATGTTTTAATTTGCCTATATATATTTTTTATGTACCTACGTGTTTTAATACAAATTAGTAGTACCAAAGATTAGCTCATTCAAACAAAAAATAATGACACAAACTCTTCAACTTTATAATATTGAGTAATATACTAGTCTATCTTAAAGTATCTATATCTATACAGAGAGTTACTTGAACACTTTTAAACAAAAGTGAGTACTTTAGATCCAGATTGCATTTATATGGCGCCTATCTCAACATAAAATGTCTGTGACAAGGGTTTTGTTTTTCCCTTAGGATCTGTAATAAAACGCGATATTTTGTGATAGCGGATCAAATATTAAAACGCCTGTTTTATACGAGGTGTCATCATTCAGTTTTGTACGCGTTTACTTCACTTATTATGTAGAGGTTTATTTTAAACTGAAGTAGATTGCTTTGAACAATTAACAAATACATTGGTGACTTTATTGAGTTGAATTATTTTGACATAGACATCATTTTCATGTGGTTTATCTATAATAAAATATACCTACACAAAGTCCATAAAATGCTAAAGATTTTTCCTATCTCCAAAGCTGTTCATTGACTCCCGTACATTGAATATCAGTAGTCTAATCTTAAAAAAAATACAAAAAAATAACAATAAAAAAGTTTTGTATAATTGATATAGATTTTACCGCTCTCCCCAACAAGCAAAACAAAGGCAAAAGTCTTAACCATTACGTATTCCGTTGCAAAGCGTTGAAGTGCGAGTAATTAGATGAACTTCTAGAAGATACTGAGTGCGCAGGATCGCTTGCCATACAACAAATTTAATTCTACCACGAATTGCTTCAAAATGAACTCAATTACAAGCGAATAAAGCTCATAATTGTGAACCTGGTGTGCAAATAATGTTGTCAAAGAATCTCAAGTTAAGAGTGGTTTCAGTTCGGAAATCAGATGAGTGGGAACGCACGTAAATTAGTTTGTGAGATTGGCCATCTCAAGTGGAAATATGGCGCCTGTCCAGTAAAGTTGGGGAAGTTTTCATGGGACGGTATATAAATTGCTTTAGCAATATAAAGTTGAAAGTTTAAAGTCGATCGTAGATTTTATTGGCCTGAAGTGTTTTGAGGATTGAATATTGGTTTTGAATGCATAATAATTTGTCTTTTGCATAATGCTGTAGTGTGTTGTATATTTGCAATAGAGTTGTTGTTACAAAGAACTTGGGCTGGGTATACATATTCTACAAAAAAACATTCACAAGACATTTATTTTGAAAAATAAACACTAATATTGATCTAATTTATTGTTGACCGAGAATCTGAATGATTATTTCCAAATATCACTTCAATGAATGGTCACTTATTTAATGAAGTTCACCTGAGATACACTGAACAATATTGTCAGAAAATACGCAGGAATTTATGTCACAAGCAATTTGTGAATATTTCCACGAAAATTCGTCAGACAAATCACGTCAAAGATTTTAAGAGTCTTAACAAAAAGTCTAGACAGCCATCTAGCCTTAAATATAAAAGATACATTTGCTATAATTTATCATTAGTAAAAGGTTCATTAGAAATAAAACAATATTTATGGCTAGGAATTGTCTAGCCTTGTTTTCGTTGTTCCAAGCCTTGATTTCTGTGACTTCTGTAAATAAAGTATCACAAATGATACATAGATATTGGCCAGTTGCCATAACATTCTTGTAATGTCTTTTTCTAAATTCCTAAAAGAGGGTTTATGAATTGTGATACAAACGACCTTTGTAAATGGTAGGTACGTGTGTTCATGTAACAAAGCATCTGTATTAATTATTTTCAATTCATTTATTCATTCATTCAGCTTTTGACCTTTTGGACACATTTGATGGAAGTATGTTGGCGAAAATGATATAGAACCTAGCTGTCCTTGTTAAAACTTATTTATCCTCCCTTATCACTTAGGGGCATGAAAAATAGATGATATCCGATTCTCAGATCTACCCGATATGCATACAAAATTTCAGAATCGGTCAAACCGTTTCGAAGGACTTTAACAAACACCGCGATACTAAAAACGGATACATTAAAGACGTTAAGTGTTTAAAATTCTCATAAATTATCCCGAACATAATATGTATACAAATAATAGGTAGATACAGTCTTACGAAATAGTATATGTAGGTGTATTGGAAATGATATCTAAATTCTATATTACAGTTACAATACTACAATACATGTCGAATTCTGGGAATATCAATACGAATGTGATATATTCAGAATTTATCAAACACTAGCTGCTCCGCGCGGTTTCACCCCCGTGGCTCCACCCCTGTTGGTCATAGCGTGATCATATATAGCCTATAACCTTCCTCGATAAATGGGCTATCTAACACCGAAAGAATTTTTCAAATCGGACTGGTAGTTCCCAAGATTAGCGCGTTCAAACAAACAAACAAACAAACTCTTCAGCTTTATAATATTAGTATAGATTGGATTATTAACACTGCTCAGTCTGACGAAGGTGCCTGTCTAAATGACGGGAGGAAGCGGAAAGGGTGACAAAGATATTTTCATGCTCACCAATTAGATCTTAGGCGTACGAGTACAGTGCGTTTTTCTCGTAACTTCAAGCATAGAGTGAACAGGTACCTTCTAGGGAAGCGCGTTCCATCTTAGACCACATCTCAGCTTAACATCAGGCGAGATTGTGGTCAAGCGCTTCCCTATTACCAATAAAAAAAAAACTTTATACCACGCACTACCAAATTAAGCCTACCTTCCCGCGGCGACATTTCCCAATGGCTACAACTTGAGTGTCTTAAAGAAGAGACTGTACCTCCATCTCAAAAAGTCGGCAACGCATCTGCAGTCGCCGCTGTAGTTGAATATGGGCGGTGGACTCGCTCACGATCAGGCGCTCCACAATCCCGTTTGCCCACTCTAATATAAAAAAAGATTCCTTGTTAGTGTACTGGTTGAATATAGTCTGTGGTACATAACTTAGTAAGAATGCTGCTTTCTTCTTTTCTTCTATTGACTTTATTTTAAGCATACATAATTAAAAATTAATCTAAATTGAAATTTGTTGCCTTATACGAAATACAATTATGGGCATCATTTGTAGCTACACCTTGTGAAAAATCAATAACAAAAGTTCAATTTTTAAGTTAAGTATATCCCAATAGGTACATGTAAAGTAAGATGAAAAAAAAATCTAAGAAATCGAATAAGTAAAAAACTAAAGGAAATAGATAAATTTTTACATGCATTGTTTTATTCTTTACAAGCTTTCCGCCCGTGGCTTCGCCCGCTTTGTCTAGAACCTAATAAATTATATACTAAAACCTTCCTCTTGAATCACTCTATCTATTTAAAAAAAACACATCAAAATCAGTTTCGTAGTTTGAAAGATTTAAGCATACAAAGGGACAGAGGGATAGAGAAAGTGACTTTGTTTTATACATGTAGGTAGTGATATGCATAATATTAATAAGCTATTTAATTCGTGGCCACCCTATGTGATAAAATAGGCGCCAGTATTAAATCAGTACACTATTTTGGGTATTTGCTATGACTGTATATGAAAATAATAAACTTATTTGTCATAACTCAATCGATAAGGCCTCTTCATAATTATCACTGATTCATGTGTGAATCATTGATTTTTCAGTCACATTATGTATATCGGAGTGACTTTGTACTGATAGTAAAATAAGAAGGTTACTTGTCTTGTCAAGTTGACAAATCTTGTCAAAATTCTTAATACCTATTGCATAGTCGTTGGAAAAAGAAACAAAAGTTTTAAGTTAAAAGTTTTTTTGTTTAACAGTTTGTTAGTAAATAGTCAGTAATTCGTGAAAGCATGCACTGAAAACTAAATAAATAAATATTTCAGGACAATTTTCACACACGGCACAATCTAATCCCGTACTAAGCTTTCGCTTGTGTTATGGAAACCAGATGGCTGATAAATATACATATGTAATTTTTAAATAATAAATACTTAAATATAGATAATTAACACCCAGACACAGAGCAAACATCTATGTTCATCACACAAATATTTTCCCCGGGTGGGAATCGAACCCACGACCTCTGGCTTGGAAGGCAGGGCCACTACCAACCAAGCCAACCGGTCAGTCAAACTGGAGGAATATCATTTCATTATCTATACTAATATTATAAAGCTGAAGTGTTTGTTTGTTTGAACGCGCTAATCTCGGGACCTATACTGGTCCGATTTGAAAAATTCTTTCGGTGTTAGATAGCCCATTTATCGAGGAAGGTTATAGGCTATATATATCATCACGCTACGACCAACAGGAGTGGAGCCACGGGGGTGAAACCGCGCGGAGCAGCTAGTCCAAAATATATGAAGGAAATAATGTGTCTGAGTTAGGATAAGGCAATCTTGTATTTAAAAACACTCTTTAATACTCTTTAATTCATAAAATTATTGTTATATTAATAAGTATACAAATTTTGAAACAAATCTCTCCCTTTAAAGTGAGTCAATCCAGTCTAAAGGAGACGGTTATAACAAACAAACACTTAACTGTATATTTAGCTGAATATTAAGATAATAAAATCATGTTTATAATTATATGACTAGATTTCCGCCCGCGGCTTCTCCCGCGTTTTCAAAGGAAAACCCGCATAGTTCCCGTTCCCGTGGGATTTCCGGGATAAAACCTATCCTATGTGTTAATCCAAGTTACCCTCTATATGTGTGCTAAATTTCATTGTAATCGATTCAGTGCGTAGTATTTGCGTGAAAGAGTAACAAACACACACACATCCTCACAAACTTTCGCATTTATAATATGTATTAGCACAGACTAATAATAATATACTACGTATACAAGTATTAGTAAGATTTTTATTCAATAGCGACCTGCGACATTAAACACAAACAAAAATGTGAGCTAAATATTTTTTTATTTTACTGGGAAATAGTCCAACTATAATAGAAAAACGTAAAATGCCATTATCTATTTGCAATTAATGAAATTATTTGAGTCTGTATTTGGCACATTGATAATATTAATTTTATGTATATTTTGTTGTGGAGAGGGGCTTGAATTTCATTGGAACATTTTTGATAAAATAGTGCGAATAATTTCATTAATATTTGAAATTTTATGTGAAATATAGATATTTGTAATTATTTGTTTTAAAGTGAAACTTTTATTACATCGTCTCAAACTTTTTGGTCTGTGTAGCGCATGTCGCGTGTATCGCGGCTGCCGAGTAGGTATAGGTACCTACTCGGCAGCCGACCGACACGCGACATGCGCTACACAAAGCAGTGTTCGGAACCGTTCGAACAGTTTCACTTTTACCGTGGTTTCATAAAACCACACAACATTTTTTTTGTTTGCATTTTTATTAGGTACTAGCGGTCCGCCCCGGCTTCGCCCATGGTACATGTTTATGTTTTCACTACATAAGAACCATCCTCGTACTTCAAGGAATATAATAAAAAAAGAATTATCGAAATCGGTTCAGCCGTTCTTGAGTTATGCGCTTACCAACACATTTTGCGATTCATTTTTATATAAAAGAAGACTAGCGGTCCGCCTCGGCTTCGCCCGTGGTACATGTTTACGTTTTCTCTCCATAATAACTATCCTCGTACTTCAAGGAATATTATAAAAAAAAAGAATTATCGAAATCGGTCCACCCGTTCACGCGTGTTGTCGTGATTAAGGAAAACGGGTTTCATTTTTAGGGTTCCGTAGCCAAAATGGCAAAAACGGAACCCTTATAGTTTCGTCATGTCCGTCTGTCCGTCTGTCCGTCTGTCCGTCTGTCACAGCCGATTTACTCGGAAACTATAAGTACTACAGTGATGAAATTTGATGGGAATATGTGTTGTATGAACCGCTACAAAAATATGACACTAAATAGTAAAAAAAAGAATTGGGGGTGGGGCCCCCCATACATGTAACTGAGGGATGAAATTTTTTTTTTCGATGTACATACCCGTGTGGGGTATCAATGGAAAGGTCTTTTAAAATGATATAAAGTTTTCTAAAAAACATTTTTCTTAAAGTGAACGGTTTTTGAGATATCAGCTCTCAAAGTCGTAAAAAGTATGTCCCCCCCCCTCTATTTTTATAACTACGGGGTATAAAATTCTAAAAAAAATAGAGGTGATGCATGCTAATTAACTCTTTCAACGATTTTTGGTTTGATCAAAGTATCTCTTATAGTTTTTGAGATAGGTTGATTTAACTGTAATTTATTATATTTGCTGCTACGGAACCCTTTGTGCGCGAGCCCGACTCGCACTTGGCCGGTTTATTTTAAGCAGCATTTTGTATCCATTCGACCTCAAGTCCCTCAAAGGAAATTTTCATCAAAATGTATTTTTCCTTTGTTCAGTTTTGTGGAGTTATATACAGTTCAATTAGTAGTAAAAGTATTATTTGTATGTGTTTTGTGCTAATTGTTATGTGAAATATAAAATATTCAAAGTGAGGTTAAATCTTGTGTTTGGAAATGTACTAAGGTGCTATTATAGGTAAATTATGGCCGTGCAAAATTCTACTTAGGGCCGATTTTTCAATGCTTGGATAAAACTTATACGTCCAATAAAGTATTACACGATAATATTAAAATGTCAAATACGGGCAATTAGAATACGTTTTTAAAATGGTAGTTTTATACATTATTCGACGAATAAGTTTTATCCAAGCATTGAAAAATCGGCCCTTAATAATATTATAAATGCGAAAGTTTGTGAGGATGGAGGTATGTGTATGTTTGTTACTTGTACACGCAAATACTACTAAACGGATTACAATGAAATATAGCACACATAGGTAATATCACTGGGTATTAGTCAGTTCAATAAAGAAACGAATCTTCAATGGCGGCCAAAGCTGACTTTGACAGATGGTAGGATCATCAAAAAAGAAAATAAAAATAACGTAAATTGATAATTATTTTATTAATTATTTCAAATTGTTTGTTGACAAACTTTTTTGTTATTGTATTTGTGTATTTATATGAATTATCATATTTACGTATACAGAATGTAATAAAATCCCCATAATACTTGTAATAAGCCCATAAAACTGAACAACTTTTCCCAAAGAACATATTTTGTCAAATACCAATAAAAAATTATTTACTTTCGCAAATGCATAATTGTCATTGTAAATTTATGATAAAAACTATTATAGGGAAAATCAAATACATTTTAGTGATTTTATTTTTCCATTTTTTTTTTTGCATACCGTACGGCCGTGTGTGAGCGAGAGGGAATGATAAGCGCCGCCATTGAAGATTCGTTTCTTTAAAGAACTAACTAATAACATGGATTAACACATAGGATAGGTTTTATCCCGGAAATCCCACGGGAACGGGAACTATGTGGGATTGCTCCTTCCCCGAGTGCCGTCGGTATCCATGCAAGATTTCACAATAAAAAACGTCTTTTAAAAAAATTGCGTATCTATTTAAAAAAAACGTGATCACCTAAGTTTACGCTTTCCTTCAGTGCAGATTAAAGCTTAAAGAGAAATAAATAAATAATACTTCTGTTCTATACTTACTATAGGCACAGAATACATAATAGTAGCTAAACGCTACAGAACGGACACTCTCCGCCTCCCGCCAAAATTAAACTTACCTCACCCCCGCGCGATCATACATAAAATGGGCCATATTTTTCTGCAAGGACGATACGCAACGAAGATTGACAACATTAATCAAATTGACTTAAAGTAATTTTATTATTTTGGATTTGTGATTATTGTTTTTCGTAGAAAATGGTTAGATATTGTGCTGTTTACGGATGTATTTCATCAGAAAAACGCGAATTTTTTTTTACGCTAGTCACAAATGTGGCAACCATAAACGTTAACACACACATTTGCAGTCTCTACAGGGTGACTGTCAAAACGATCATTTTGTATGGAGTGTCCGGGGTGTGCTATAGGACAATACACTTATTATGGGTATACCGACAAGTGGACACAGGACTTCATAATATTTTTTTTAACTCAATATGGGTAAATAGTACCTATCTACCTGATTTTGGCGCGAACTTTTATCTGTTAATATATTTTAATAGGACGAACAAAAAGAATTAACAGATAAAAAGATAAAATAAAGTTTGAATTGATATAAAAGGATTCAAAAGGACGATAAGTACAGTAGTAATATGTATAACTAGATTACCGCCCGCGGCTTCGCCCGCGTTTTCAAAGGAAAACCCGCATAGTTCCCGTTCCCGTGGGATTTCCGGGATAAAACCTATCCTATGTGTTAATCCAAGTTACGCTCTATATGTGTGCTAAATTTCATTGTAATCGGTTCAGTAGTTTTTACGTGAAAGAGTAACAAACATCCATACATCCATACATCCATACAAACTTTCGCCTTTATAATAGTATTAAGATAAGTGCATGAACAGTTATAAATTATAATATTATCTTATTTAAGGTGACTTTAACTATCTTTGATCAAACCGGTATTTAAAAGTTTAGGAAGTAACATAATACAAAATATAGTTTAATTTCAATCGGTTAAACTTGTAAGTAACAAATTTACTATAAAATAGTCTATGTAAGTGTAAAATTAATAGGAATATATCTATACTAATTAATAAATAATAATAGTTTAAAAAAACTAAAAAACACGCTTTTTTCAAACTGAAAAATGGAATAATTTTATCAAATTAGTGTATTGTCATCGGTCCGCAATAAATCTACAAAGTTTGAACGAAATCTGGCCGTTTAAAGTGGGTCAAAATCGCGCCCAAAGAAGTCGGTTACAAACATACAGGTGAAGCTAATCTAAAGCGTGTAATAAAAAAAAATCTATACTAATATTATAAAGAGTTTGTTTGTTTGTTTGAACGCGCTAATCTCAGGAACTACTGGTCCGATTTGAAAAATTATTTCGGTGTTAGATAGCCCATTCATCGAGGAAGGCTATATGCATACATCATCATGCTAAGAACAACAGGAGCGGAGCCACGCGGGTGAAACCGCAGATCGCAGCTAGTACCTATTCAATAATTTTGATGGTCAAAATACATAAAATAATATTTACCACCGGTTTGGAAAGCAGTTTCTACAAAGAACAGAAAAGACGGCAAGAAACTCTGTAGTGTGGTCATAACGAATAACGATGCCTAAGAATCTTCATGTCAATAATCAATTCAAATAAGGAACAAAGAATGTGCAATGAAACAAATGAATGTACGAAAAAAGTTCTAAGTAAAAATACTGCGTTAAACAATTATATTATACAAATTATACCTACCTATATAATAAAAAACCTGCCAGAAATGAAAATTCTTTGGCAATATTCAAAGATATCAAAATCGTCACCTTACTCCATGACGTGACGATATTGCCATGACGCAATCTTGAAATTTTACTCTCTACGCGTCTAAAGAAGTTTCACTTCAAAAAAACGTTCCAAAATCGTTGATAATATGAATACACAATTTGTCTTACAAACTCATAGTCCTAACGGGAGTAAGGTAATCAAGCGCGGTTGTAAAAAACGTGATTCAATAATTATTATCTTGATTAACACGAAAAATCAAAAACAGCACAACTAGTCATAGACAGATTTTTCTTGTTTAGTCTCTAATTTCGAATTGTAATAGCACAGACTAATAATAATATACTACGTATACAGCAATAGCTAATGCGTGAGCTTTTCTTGCTTAAAATCGAAATAATTTATTAAAATAAGGCTAAATAATCTATTTCAATCGTTCCAATACATTTAATAGAATAAATAAAAGCCATAAATACCTTTGTGCTTCACAATACTATTATCACATCTGTAAACTAATATTATTCGATACCTAATTAATATTATATCTTTAATTCCTTAAAAATTTACATAAAAGTCGCGTAAACTCCAACGCAAAAAACATTATCATTTATCACGTAATAATTCCCGGTCTTTCAAAGTATTGTTATATAATCCAGTGACGTTGCATGACTCAGTAAATAATTGTTCTTTTCCTTCTTTTATTGTTTATCCCAAGGTTTATCCTCTACAAATTCATAGATTCTCTGTGGTCGTGTGATTTGGTCGGGTTTTCGCTCTGAGGGTTTTCGAACTTATTAATTAATATTAGCATAAAAAATACAAAAATTTTTATAACAGTAACGTACATAAATAAGATAATCAAAACTTAATTAAACAAAAATAAATTACTAGAAGTGGTCAAAAATATGAATAAAAATTCCTGGTGAAATAAAAAAGAAACAAATTCAGATTCCCGCGCTTTTATGTAGTGCTGGCGGTAAATAAAAAGAAAATTCGAAAATAGAAGTCGGTGTTCGAAAAAAAGTAATTACATTTACATTCGAATAATTATGGATAGTGTTATGTTTTCTATGTGATTTTTTGAATTAAATGTTTAGTTATTAAATCATAAATGTGTTGTATTTTAGTGATCTTATTGCGAGCCTTATTAATATGATGGTGTTACCTCTGTTATAGTGTCGAATACGTTTCATCTCTGAATTACCTCTTGCAATTAACAGGTAAAGTGTGCTGTGTGATTTCTATTATTTCATATTCTATGTTACTTATTAACTTCGTATTTTGGTTGATCTCTTGTTGTGTTCATCATGACAAGACCTATTGAAATAAAGAACTAGCCGTGTAACCTGGCTACGCGTACAATATCGAATATTGATTGTACGAACTCTAAAACCTTCGTGGTCACAACACTGAATTGATTCATACTGAAAACATGCTGTACTTGTCATAATTTAATTTGTGATATTAATTGCGTAATTTTGCGTATTTCTAATTATCAGGTTAGTAAATGAGCTTTCTGCTCGCGGCTTCGCCCGCGTTAGAATAACCCAAATAGTTCCCGTTCCTGTGGGATTTCCAGGATAAAACCTATCCTATGTGTTAATCAAATTTACCCTCTATATGTGTGCTTAATTTCATTAATAATCGGTAGAAATCGGTTCAGTAGTATTTGCGTGAAAGAGTAACAAACACACACAAACACATCCTCACAAACTTTCGCATATTTTATAATATTAGTAGGAAAGGAAGTAGGATATATTCGAAGTAGTATAGTTTCTCATATATTAGAATGATTTTGTTTATCGTTTTAATATGCTGTATGATTACTATGAAGGATCATTATATAAGTATATTTCTCTTATCATTTATCATAGACTGTTTATAATGAAATGTAATTGATTCTGATTATTCTTTTATGATTATTGAAAAACTTGAAAATAATGGTGTTTATAATTTTTTTTTAAAAATGATGTTTTTTTTTTATTGGTGGAGTGTTCAAATTAATGTTTGATTAATTCTTTACAATTAAGTTGCTCCGTTCCCGTTGGTCTGCGTGATGATAATATAATTATAGCATATAGCCTAATCGGACCAGTGTTCCTGAGATTCGCGCGTTCAAACAAACAAACAAACTCTCCAGCTATATAATATCCTAGTCTATACTAAGTCATACATCTATACTAATTAGGTACTATTATTTGTAACAAGTTATATAATTGATAAAAACAGTGGTTATTCACAGTATAGTTCAAAATAATACCGATTTTATTATCAATAACCGATTTATCTAAGTTGATCCGTATCGATTCCAGATAAGATTGCCGGTGTTCAGTGTTGCCCGTCCTTGGTGTTCAGTGAGGTTTGGACGTCGAAATGGCACCGTTGTTGGAGTTGCCCTATGATATACGCAATGTTACGCCCGAGGAGGATAAACTTATAAAGAAGTGCTTGATTGGTTCGTATTTTAATTTATTTTTTATTTAAGTTGTATAGAGAAAATACTTTAAAATAATCGAAAAATTGTTTGATTTACCTTATTTTTGGGGATAAAACACGTCGTTTTATAAACCTTATTTGATTAGATGATGGTAATAATTTGTGACCGACCTTAAGTTTTAGTTAGTAAAAGTGTAGAATGTTTAATTTTAATTTACGTAACTATTAGAATCCGATATGTGTTATTCAAAATATCAATTTAATTTAATTTTTTTTCTTAAATTGCTAATATTTATTAACTAGGTAGTGCAATAGTTTTTTATAAGTAAAAACTACTAATTACATATCTAGTTTGCGATATAATTCCGTGTTGTGTTATAGGAATAAGTAATATATTAAATTAATTATGAATAGGGATAACGAGTATTTCAAAGGAACAGGAAAAAAGACAATTTAAATTCGTAGGTATAACTATTTACTGACACAAATTTTAACGACATTTTATCTGTTGAAATTATTATGTATATTTGGTATAATATAATATGACATCTATATACTGATGTTAGCTACTATTAAGTATTCTGTGGTTATGTACCTATAAGACATAAGAAATAAGACATAGTCTCTACAACTTTGGTCCAGTAACTTTTTGTCGAAGAACCACACCCCGGACACTCCATACAAAATGATCGTTTTGACAGTCACACTGTAGAGACTGCAAATGTGTGTGTTAACGCTTTATGGTTGGCACATTTGTGACTAGCGTAAAAAAAATTCGCGTTTTTCTGATGAAATACATCCGTAAACAGCACAATATCTAACCATTTTCTACGAAAAACGATAATCACAAATCCAAAAAAATTACTTTAAGTCAATTTGATTAATGTTGTCAAACTTCGTTGCGTATCGTCCTTGCAGAAAAATATGGCCCATTTTATGTCTGATCGCGCGGGGGTGAGGTAAATTTAATTTTGGCGGGAGGCGGAGAGTGTCCGTTCTGTAGCGTTTAGCTACTATTATGTATTCTGTGCTATTATGATAGAAGAAGAAAATATAATATGTCACTACTCACCATCGAGATATATGTGCTACTCACTAGGTTTTTAATTTTTTTTTGTTAATGGCGGCAAAAAATTAATGTTCCAAGTAAGAAGAATGTTACAACACCTCAAATTAAAATGCATAAAATCATTACAAAACTCAGACGAAGGATAAACTTTTGGCGCCATATCGAAAAAAAAACATTCTAAAACCATAAACCACATTCTAATTTTTAATTTGTGTCAACTTCATATACAATTATTTAGGCACGCTACTGGCAGAAAAAAAAGAACGTATATTTTGGCGCCATATGATAGTAATATTGAAGAACGAAAACCTATTCTAATTTTAAAATTCTGTTCCAATATACCGCGATTAAAAGGTGAATGAACTCTCAAACCATAAAATACGTAAGGAGGTTAGCATAAAAAAGGTTTTCATTTTCGTGGCAGGTAGCGTGGCAGATAAGGGATATTTTATCTGAACGTGCTTGCAATATTTTGGCCCAATTGGAGAGGGGCCAACGTATAGGCCACACCGGTTAGCATCTGCTTGTACTTTGGTGTAACTCCATGTTTATATTGAAGTTTTAGAATTAGATGAATCGATGAATCGAAGAATAGAATTCTTTAGAGAGTTCTTACGATTAGTAAAAAAAAATCTTCAAAACTATTGTATTTAAAATATCGCAAAATTTTTTTGGGATGTTTTATACGCATTTGTAACCGCCGTAAATATCAAAAGAAATTGCGAAATCAAAGTATTTTAACATTGAATTAAAAACTTCAATTAATAATATAATAGGACAAAACACAAAAAAATAAATAATTCTAAAATTAACTGTTATTGGTATTACGGTATAACGAGCAATACGTTTGGCTTTCCCACAGTATCCAACCCACATCTATTAGAATTATAATATTTCTATATAAGTTACCCTAATTTTATTAATTACTATCTTCCGCCCGCGGCTTCGCCCGCGTGGTGTTTTGATAAAAGGTAGCCTATGTTCTTTCTCAGGGTCTAAAGATTGTCTGTGCCAAATTTCATCAAAATCGGTTGAGAGGTAAAAGCGTAACAGACAGACAGACAGACAGAGTTACTTTCGCATTTATAAATTATAATATAATAATATTAGTAGGGATAGTTAATTTATTTAAAGCATAGCCATTTATTTTAATACATAAAGTAACACAAGTAATTAGCTAAAATCTATACACTTAAAGCTTTGTGAAAACGATATCAAAGCACATAATAAATATACATTAATAACTCAATAGTCCTTAAAACTTGTACAATTTTAATTAGAATCAAGAAACGGTATTCACGGTGCAAAGATCAAACAGACAAGGTGGGAATTTCTTTGAAACGTCTTCAGATCTAATAAAGTGAAGCGTCGTGAGAGCTTGTATATGTGTACAGCAATTTCGACCTAATTGTCGTTTGCTAATTGTCTTAGTTACTTGGAAATTAGGCTTTGAGTGTATGTAGGTGTGTATGACATTGCTTCATGTTCGTACAAAGTGTTTTTTGGGTTGGATGAGCAAGCTTTTGACTGATTGAAAATTGGAGGGTGTTCTGTATGTTTTCAGTTATGCTTAACATACTTTATCATGTTTTTATGTTATAAATTTGTGATTTGACGCAATAAATAGAGTAGCTATGCTAGTAAGCTATATGAAGTAAAGCTACTAGTTTTATTATTGTTTTTATTTCGTAAGAAAAAGCGCGATATAATAATATGGATTAAGGAACCTACAATAACAGCGACAATAATTTATTATATAAATATATAAATATGTATTATAAAGCTGAAGAGTTTGTTTGTTTGTTTGTTTGAACGCGCTAATCTCGAGATCTACTGGTTAGATTTAAAAAATTCTTTCAGTGTTAGATAGCTCATTTATCGAGGAAGGCTATAGGCTATATATCATCACGCTACGACCAACAGGAGAGGAGCCACGGGGGTGAAACCGCGCGGAGCGGCTAGTTTATTATAATCTCTATAAATATAAAATTCGTGTCACAATGTTAGTTACCATACAACTCTGAAACGGCTCACAGTATTACAATATTATTGTAATACTGTGAAACGGCTGGACCGATTTTCATGAAATTTTGTGTGTCTATTCAGGTAGATCTGAGAATCGCCCAGCATTTATTTTTCATACACCTAAGTGATAAGAGTGAAGCAGAACAATGTTTGGGACATCTAGTTATATGTAAATAACAAACGTAAAAACACTGCCAAAATAAAGATTAAGTCATGAGAGTTTCACCACGAACTTAGCGAAGTTACAGTTAACTCCGCTTAATAACTTGGTATAAACTAAGTTAGTCCTACTAATACACTCACCGGCACGGAATCTTGGCCACTGCAAATTTTTGCGTAAAATAACACTATTTCTTTTCTACTACAAAATTCTATAAAAATTTAATCAAAACTAGTTACTTTAATGTTTTTACTAACTTTTAGTAATAATTGGAAGTTTATAAGAAGTACTACCGCGTAGATCTGAATTAAACAAGAATTTACGCTTTTCCTGTGAAATTTAAATGATTTCTTAAAAAATGCACAAAAATTAGAAAGAACGTTTCCAAAAAAATAATTGAACCTTTTAATATAGGGTGTTTCCTTCTCTTGCCTTAAACACTGTTTGCATCCAGTCTGGCATACTCTAGAAGACATTTTTGATGTCCACTTCAGCTATAGTGTACCGAACGGCCCCAGCTGTATTTCTAAGCTCATCTAACATTGGTGCTGGGTTGGAATCGAACTTTATGTTTCTTTTAAGCATGTCCCAGATGTGTTCTATTGGATTAAGATCCGGGCTAAGAGCTGGCCACTCCAATTTTTCAATAATAACCTCTTGAAGTACTCTTATACTTACGCATCGTACGACACGCGGACGTGCGTTATAGTGTATTAGTAGCAAATTTTCTTCACTAATAAACCTGTAATAGGGCTGAACATGTTCCTGGAGAATTTCCTCGATGTACCTGATCAAATTTAAGCCATTATCTACGATAACTAACTCCGTGCGAGCATCGGAACATATACCTCCCCATACCATTATTGACCCTCTATGAAAAATCGCAGTTTGAGTGTGGTGATGGGTGAAAACCTCTCTTCTCGTCTCCTTTATACTGACTCTTGGCTATCAGAAGCTCGTAAAGTGCCTTAGCAGTCATCTGTGAATACCTCACGAGCGCACTGGCTGTGGGTCCAGTTTTCATGTTCTCGTGCAAAACGAAGACGTGCTTCTCTGTGATGTCTGAGGAGTTCTGGACGGCGTGCTGGTCTGCAAACCTTCAAATTAACTTCCTTCATTAGTCTTCTCACTGATTGCTCCCTCACATTTATTATCATGGTGTTTTAGAGCCGGTGGCGTATCTAAAAAACTGTCAGAAAGCCATTTCTGAGTATCTCTTGAACAATAAACGGGTCTTCTCGAGCTGATGTGCACCTCACGCCTTCATTTCCTGGTCTGCACGTGTAGCTGCCAGTCTCCTGGTATCTTCTCCATGCATAGTGCATCGCTGAACGTGGTACATACTGTACATTAGGTACTTTATGTTGCGGCAGTCATTGGTCTAACATTGTGATGGCCTGAGCAGGTTGTTCAGATGTTAACGGCATTTTTTATTGTTTGTTATGATCATTGACTACAGTACAACAATAACAATATCTTAAAACGGCATAAACGATATTGAAAAAAGTTTAAAACGAACAATTCGTAACTCCGGCTTAACCGCACAAATCACAAATTTCGAGTAACTCTTAAAAAGTGGTAAAAGATTATTCTCAAACTTAATGATTTCTTACCATAAAATGAAACATATAATATGTTAACATATCTGCATGCAAAAAAATCGTGAAAAACACTTCAAACTTTTTTTATCGGCAAAATTGTAAGTGGCCAAGATTCCGTGCCGGTGAGTGTATTATTAATGCGAAAGTTTGTGAGGACGTGTGTGTGTGTGTGTTTCTCTTTCACGCAAATACTACTGAACCGATTACAATGAAATTAAGCACACATATAGAGGGTATTACTTTGATTAACACATAGGATAGGTTTTTTCCCGGAAATCCCACGGGAACGGGAACTATGCGGGTTTTTCTTAGAAAACGCGGGCGAAGCCGCGGGCGGAAAGCTAGTAGATAATATAATAAATAAACTTACAGAAACTTAAATATCCAACTACACGTTTTGAGAAGGTATTCGCGACTGGCAAGATACAGGTTTCCTGTATTGTGACCTTTTGTTTGGGAAATAAACTTGCGACTTTATACGTCTGATCATTTAATTTCCAATTAATATTAAGCTACTATTGAGACGAGACAAAATACAAACAAAAATATTACATGTCCACCTGGAATGTGGTCGTATTTTTTATTTTATCTAGGAGGTCAAAATAACAATGTTTTATTAAATAAATACCTATAAGTAGTAAGTACATACAATATGAAAGAATGATATTTTACAAAGGGAATAAATACTATATTGATTGGTAAATGCAATCAAAATATTTTAACTTTCTATCATGGAATTACGGTTGAAATAAAAAATAATAAATTATATACCACATATAAAACCTTCCTCTTGAATAACGTCTATTAAAAAAACGCATCAAAATCCGTTGCGTATTTTTCAAGATTTAAGCATACATAGGGACATAGGGACAGAGAAAGCGACTTTGTTTTATACTATGTAGTGATGCGTTATTTACCAACTTTACTTCAGGCTGTGTCGGCGCCTCAGCTGAATAGATCGTGACGAAATTTAAAGCCCCCTGCTATATACAAGTTATAACACACACACACTATTTACACACACTCTTTCCAAAGCACAATAAAACACAAAATGCAATATCTTTCACGAAATTATTTAAATAGAGCCGAGCACAATACTATCACATTTTTTATTTCAAAGTCTAGAAATAACTAATTTATTTGAACATGTAATTATTTCTCCAATTTTATGAAAATATATTGATTTAAAATGTACTTACCAGACGTGAATTGTGACAAAACTGTGGAAAACTTATAAATGCACTTTCCGTTTAGATTGATTTATCATTATAAAGAGATTATTATACAATTTAGAGCGTGTCATGACATAGTACAGGATAGGGCTGCCTACTTTTTTTTTCAGATTCGAGGAAATTTAGTAGTGAAGTCCCGTGTCCCATAGTCGGGTAAGGGGCAGATGTATTATGCATACATCTGTTTCACTGATCGATTTCTCTTTTAGGGACAAGTAGGTGATCAGCCTTCTGTGTCCTGCCAGACCGAGACATTTTTTTTTTCGTCTCCACCGGGAATCGAACCCAGGACCCCCTCGATTCTACGCTCACGCGTCAACCACTGTACCAAGGAGGCGGTCAGGAAATTTAGTACCTCATTATGACAGGCATATTTGTACTATAATGAAGAGTGGAGCTGCGTACACATTTATTTATTTGATACTTATCTTTTGGCAGCCCTATTAAGTATTGAATAGAATAATGCTATCTGCTTCCCACTTATACTAATTGGGTTGCGATGAAAAGAGATAAATTTACGTGTATAGTCTTAAGATGTTCCCTTAGGCATTCGCGTGATTGAAATACATACATACTTAATATTATAAACAAACAGTAATTACTTATACAAAACAATTTAATTGTTACTGTAATATCTACCAATAATTATCTAACTAGAATATAAAAAAATCTATTTCAGTAGGTAGGTACATATATGTCTTAAGTTGTTTAAAAAACCTCAGTAAATACGTTGTAATTTAAATAATTTTAGAGTTAAGAATTTAATTGATGGTCAAACCAGTTTTTGTCTGGAAAGTTTGAGAGCATCTGTTATCTAGACATACAAACTGAAATGTATGCAATAATTAAAAGTTTCGCAGAGCCCTTGAGAATTAAATGTTTGCCAAATGACCAGTGGTTAACTTTAACGAGAGATTTTTAACTGTTTAAATTACTTCTGCTTTTTGCGGATAGCAGTTTCAATCACCTAAATGTGATGAGAAAAACAAGCCATTGCATGGGATATAAACAAACGAGGCCCGTGTCGTGGGAACGTCTATGGGCTGATGATGATGATGATGACATATAATTAATTCTTTTATCTTTATACATGGAGTTAAATTAAGTAACATAGTAATTATTCCACAAGAAAATCCTTTGCCAAGCTCCTTTCTAAGATACAAGGAAATACCAAAAGTTTTCATTAGACGCAGATATGACAATAAAATGAAATGAAAATTCCGACAAACGTGCTGAAGTATTTTAATTAAATGCTAACTTCGCAAATCTGTCGGATACAGACCTTAGAGTACCTTAGAACTAGCTCAAACTATTTTCTTCATTAAAGAGCTATGAGCTATTTTATTAAGATTGAATTAAGTGCCTTTTTTTTAAAATGGGCCCGGGGGCCGTTGGTATCTTCCAAAGATACCAACAGTCCCCGGGGAAGGAGCCGTGGTCTTACCGACTAAAACCCCACTGTGTTCCGTGGAGCCGCTTTAATGATGGGGCCGCGGGTGTTGGTTGGAATTCTTCTCAATTAAGTACTTCAATTAAGTAATCTTGTTACTTTGTCTTCTGTGTGTGTTATAGGGTAAAATTATATCTATCGTCGACGGCTGGATTTATAAACTATGTGGGCTGGTTATATCCTCTACAGTGGGCATCTTGGGTAACTTCGAGCATCAAAAAACATAAACGGAATCTAACACTGACAATCACTAATGAACTGAAATGAA
>CAJQZN010041196.1:123907-174648 GCA_907164685.1 Colias eurytheme | reverse complement strand
CTTCCTGTTCAATATTTATATCTAATACAAAGGGATTTTTTTTCATATCGTATCCAAAAACTTTTGACGCAAATATGAACCTTAGTACAAACTTATAAGGTTTCATTTTCTATGGAAAAAACGATCATGCAATAGACGCACATAGAGCGAATATTTTAAAGGAATGAGAGCTTTATTTATAAGGAAGTAGCTTCGATAATTGCTTTTTTGATGTGAAAATAAAGGTCAAATGAACAAAATAAAGTGGGCGGGAGTTCATTTTGATACATCTGTAATTCGCTGTTTTTGAATGAACATTTTAATAACATACTTGTATTTAATTATTTTCTTTTCGGGGCTTTGTTTTTGTATTATGACTGAACTGATGAATGGATAAATTTTAAAATAGTTATAATAATTGGTACTTTGAGTTAGGAAATATTTACAATAATCACTTATAATACCACAAGAGCTTCAAAATTATCGGGTATTTTCCGATAGATGATTTTTCCTGAAAAACTTGACGACTTTATTTGTTTACCTTGAGGGAAATGCCAGATAATTTTGAAGCCCGTGTGGTATTCGGGGGATTATTTTTCCGTCCCAAATGTCCGGCCAATAATTTCACAATTGAATTCAACCTGTCAGTTTGACGTCAACTACCAGAGAAAATTGTCAAAAAATTATCAGTATAATACCATGTAGGTTGTACCACGTGACGTCGAATGGTGCAATTCTATTGGTCGATATTTGGGTCGGAAAAATAATCACTGGTAATCAGTAATGTAATAGCTAAGTAACAGTTTTTCAAAATTGTATCTACTGTGTATTACTTCTTTTAAAGAGATATCCACTTTTGTCAACCAATATTACCTAAAAACTATATACTTTCATAAGCATTGGTAAAAGCAAATACGCGTTCAGTATAAGAAGAATCTTAAATAGTAATTTCCAATATACCAATGCATAAACACGCGAAAAACAAAACAACAGCACAAATCTTCATTTAATCGGCTTACAAAAGTATATAGTAATTCTATAATCATGTTATAAATGTTTCACCCAAAGGGTCGTCATATTAAAACTAAGCATAAAGTCAGGATTAAAATTTTAATTACGAAGGGATTCGTTTGAATCTTTGTACCGCTTGGATTTTGTATCCTCGTGTAATATTTTGCCTGGATTTCAAGTTACTTATTTCTGTAACAGCTTAACGTTTGGTAAGGGACATTTTATTTTGTGGTTCATTTTTATTTATTAGTATCGTATGAGCATTGCACCTGAGAAAAATCATTGCAAAGAACAAAATCTATTTTTTTTTCTTCTTTATAGTTAAATGTTGATGATTTCTATGTGAATAACAGAATAAAACTATTTGTACAATCGTGAACAAAGAGGAGTTTCAAGTTTACTTAATTTTATTTTTATGGCATGATCTTTCTGGCATTCTATATTATAATTTATAACCGCTGCAAAAGGTTTTATACTATTATCAATTATTTTATTAAACCTCTGACTCCTTATAACTGAAATATAATTTTCTTCTTCTTCTTCTTCGTTTATAGCCCATCCAAGTAAATTATAGTGCTTTGTTAACCAACTTCAAAAAAAAGGAGGAGGTTATCAATTCGGCCGGTATGTTTTTTTTTTTTTATGTATGTACACCTATTACTCCGTGGTTTTACGTGATTCTTTTTTTGTTCGATGCGGGATGGTGTCGAATTGGTCCCATAAAAATTTTATTCGGATAGGCCCAGTAGTTTTTATTTTATGAGCATTTTTGTCTGTATTTGTAAATGTTGCAAGTGCAAGTTTGAAGTCGGTTGTTTTTAACGCAGTTATTGACTTGTCATAATATAAATACCGTTTTTAATAAGTGTCGTATTAAAATTTAGTACTTTTTTATTTCCTTTCGGCTTACCTCATTTTCCATTTCAGCCAAGTAAATACGTCTCTACAAAAACGTATTGCCGGCTTCGAAGTAAAACCGGCGCGGACTTTCCGTGACAAGGGTCAAAAGAAGCTGAGATCCGTTACTAATTGAAAAAGGAGTAAATAAAAATATAATACATTTCCAATGGTATTAGATGTTTTGTAATCAACGGATTATTTGTAATCGTGGTCTTGTACTTTTTAAGCTGCAATTTCAGCTCTGTTTTCAAGTAAGTAATGTTCTAATGAAATTTATTTCAGTAAATATTTTTCAATTAAACTATTACTACTACTATTTCTGTAAAGTGCGGGTTGGCAGATATCGCATGCCGTCGAACTTTTGATTCTTCAACATGTCGCAGATTGAAAAACCAATTTATTTCCTGCACGCTCGCCTGATCTCGAAGCCCCGACTTATCGATTTAAAGTCCGAGTTCCTCACCACTGAGCCACAACTATATTAAAATGAGTTCATTAATTTAAATTATTTTATTATCTCAATTAAATGTCCAATTAAAACGCGACGCTCATTATCATATTCACCTTCAGTTACAAAGCTAGTTAACTGATCCAATATTAACTAATGATGTCTAAATTTAAGTTCATCAATAATTTTATAGCACTAATCAAATATGAGATACGTATTGCTACTGTATAATTGATCTAATCGAATATCAAGAACGCCGCTTATAAGTGTTAAAGTCATAAGCGGGAGCGATTTACTATTGTATTCCTGTTACAAAATTATGAAGTAGGTACCTACCTAATTTATAAATATTATATTGTGCAAAGGAATGTGAACAACGATTGATGAAAAAAGAAGAGGGATGCTTTATGCCATTTAACTGACATGAAATTAACGTAATAAATTTAGAAGTTCCTTCATCTAGTTTTGTTGAGAAGAAACGCAAAAATAATCTTTTGTTAGAGGCAAAAGCGATAACTTATTTTTGATTTGAATCAGCTTAAACAATACCTACGGTTTCAGCATTCCTAACATTAAAATAAAAATAATTATATTTTACAATCGCGTCCTTCCAATGCATTAAATGTGCTAACCTTCCGAGCATCTGTCCCATATCTAATTGCTGCTATAGCAAAACCTATATTATGTTTATTACCATACTAGCTGCGCTTCGTGGTTTCACCCGCGTGGCTCCGCTCCTGTTGGTCTTAGCGTAATGATTAGTATATAGCCTATAGCATTCCTCGATAAATGGGCTATCTAACACTGAAAGAATTTTTCAAATCGGACCAGAAGTTTCTGAGATTAGCGCGTTCAAACAAACAAACAAACTCTTAAGCTTTATAATATTAGTATAGATTATGTTATGTATTATATTATATAATGTCCCAAAGCTTACACCTCGTCCCCCACACATCCAACGCACGCACACAAGCAATTTGTCCGCTTTTTTTGTGCGTGCGACGGGAGTAATTGTTAGTATTAATTCGACGCCATGTTATAATGTCGATCACGCGATCACCACCGTTATTACAATAAATTTATTGTGTAATCTATGGGATTACGCTAAATTTGATTCTTGTTGGCTTTCAAGATTTTTTGCAGTATTTTGAGCGCGAATTTGCCTATAGATCGTACTTACGTAACCATTTTATTTATGAGTCTGTAGCGGTCACTTAATATATACGAAAGATTGTTGCTCAGTTACTTTTAAAAAATCCGTAATGATTATTTTTTAACACACTTTTATTAGCTACATAGGCATATTATTACGTCAGTAAAAGCTTATTGATGCTAATACAATGAATAGAAACAAAAGTCCTTGCCAATAAACTGTTCATTCACAGATTAAAGTAGTCAAAATATCATACCAAGATAACAATCATTTGCATGCACCTTTACCAGAAACTCAGTCTGGTGAAAAAATTGTTACCGTAATACTTGAGGAAGGTAATGGGTCGTTTAAAATCACGGCAATTGAGGCCTCAAAACTCGGCCAAGTTACAAGAAAAAAAGGTCAGAAAGTAGTTAATAACAAGAGGGGCGCGGCTAGTGTGTTATAAATCGGCTTCTTGGAAATATTTCACGTTTATTATATTCTTAGCACAATATTATATTAGTATTCTAAATGGGAAACATAATTTTTCACATAAACGCGCATTATGAGCTGATATTTTATGAGTAATCACAGCTTATTCATTGCAAATTATACCATAAAGCTAACCCAAGGTCGTCGAACTTTGATTTTACCGACTTCAAAAAAAGAAGGAAATTCTCAATTTGGAACCGATCTTGATGATTCTTTTTAAAGTGAAACTTTTATTACATCGTCTCAAACTTTTTGGTCTGTGTAGCGCATGTCGCGTGACGGTCGGCTGCCGAGTAGGTATAAAGCAGTGTTCGGAACCGTACAATAAGTTTCACTTTTACCGTGGTTTCATAAAACCACACAACCTTTTTTTTATTTAAAAGCTAGTGCCTTCTTGTCCCATTTGTATTTTGTCCAGTTTTGACAATTTGGCGGTCCTGTAGTTTTTATTGAAAAATTTTAAATACATAATGCACACTTAACGATGTTTTCCTCGGATTTCAGTAAAGTTGACACAAATATTGTACAGACTAAATTTAAATTTCAAACTCGAACCCTCAACTTTTTATTAAATCACACCACTTCCCAAGTGCATCTTCTCAATACATTACATTGAGAAAAAAGGCATGTAATATATAAAAGCCAGGCGAAAAAAAGCTGCACAACTATTCCTACTATGAATTTCTGAGCTCGTTAAAATAATGTAAGCAATATCCCCTGGTAATAGTTGGTGATTATTTTTCCGCTAAGTTAATACAGTTGCTCATTAAAAGTTATAATACTTGCTCTTTCGTTTGCCCTAAAAATTGCAACAATTAATAACTTATACTGAGTTGAATAAATAATTATAATTTGATTAAGTAGGTTTAGGTTTAGGTAGGTGTAGGTTTAGTAGGTACATAAAATATAGGCTCTACCCCGCGGTTTTACCCGCTTTGCTCCGCTCTTATTGGCCTTACCGTGATGATTGTAGCTTACAGCCATACTCGATAAATGGACTATCTCAAAGTGAAATAATTTTTCAAATCGCACCCCTTATACGCGTCTTAAAGCAAATAAACAAAAACCTCTTCAGCTATATATAATTAGTAAGTATCTATAGATATTAAATAAGTTATAGTGGTAATTTTGGTGAAAATATAGAGACATACTTCACAAAGATTGCGTTATTTTGGCTAAAAACTTTAATACAAAATGCATAAAAATTTATTTTGGCTAAAAACGCCAGGCATGTCATAATCGAGGTAAGGTAACAATTTGCTAACCCTCACACATTAAGGGGCCCTGGGGACAGTTGTAAACCAATCCAAAGGGGAGACAGGTCGTGAAGGGTTGACAACTTTAAAAGGTAACATCGCTGCCGTATCCCCTGAGGGGTTGGGAGTTAACCACATGTGTGACAAACCTTAGTTTTATAGGTCTGAATGTACTGAAGGATTAAAAAATATATATTTTTGTTGGTACATACAAATAAAATGATACAGAATACGTAAAATTTCATAAACGTAATAAAAAATGTTTGAATCAAAGCTATAAATGGACTGTCTATACAATATTTTTCAAAATGAAATGGTGGGTCCTGAGATTATTACATTCAACCAATAAAACACACATACTTTTCAGTTTTAATAAGTGATTAAACAAAAAGCTTTATTTTTTCTCTATAAGCGCAGACTGCCTTAATCTGCGCTTCTTCATCAATTCAAGCTAAAATCCGTTAATTCATTACAATAAAAATACATTTCCAAACGTTTTCCTCTGAAAGGGGAAATTAAAATAAATTGTTTGCATGATTAAAAAATCAACAAGCTAACCGTAATCTTGGCGGATTCTTAAAATATTTGCATGGAAAGAGTTCTACAGGACCAATAACTGTCATTGAGTTTCCGAGCGATTGCCTCTGGGAGGCAGAGGCGGCTCGCCCTAAGGAGCGCTGGTGCAGTGAACTCCCATAAATAATTATAATAAAATCATACTCCTTAATTTAATTATTAACATTAATTATTACTATTTAAAATCAATCGTAATCTTTAAAACTACTGTTAATACCAATGAATATATATCCATCATTCCATCATCCCATACACCTGTATAATACCTACTGTATTAATGTAACGCGCGAAGCGGTGCGCTCACGATTGCGATCCAATGAAAAAAGATTTAGTACATTTCCTAATACGAAATCCAATAGGAGTGAAAGAGAGGGTTTTGCCAGAGCCCTGCGCGTGAAACAAAAGATTTTCTATGAAAAAGTAGCAAAATTCGGAGCGGCGCACCCGCAAACGTTGCCGGTTCGTTTTTACCGCCCGGCAGGACAGCGATAGCGCGCGCGGCGCGGCGCGACGTTGCCAGTTACCACTTCTATTAATATAAACAAACACTCGAGTCAACTTCAATGCTCGCGCGCGATTCATGCAATTTTCTAATTAAAATTATAAAATACGTGTTGAAATAGCCTGTAGTTATCAGTATTACTTGTGAGTGTTAAAATGAACAATAATTATAATGTGGCGTTCATTAAAAAGTGTGATAAAACGTTACAAATTCGGCTTGAATGTAATAGCGGCAGTACACATGGGGCCAACGTGTTGGGCCAACGTGTTGGGCAAAAATGAAGATTCCTGTTCACACATTGGCCTGATCATTCTGCATTGGCGCTTCAAAGATGGACGTAGTCCGTAGAAGTTCTTGCAGCCGCGGCAATTTATTTATATACAGTGCGTTTAATTATTACGTACATGTGCATCAATAACAATGAGTGTACTCTGCCGTCTGCGATGATACCATTTTCCAATCTCTATTGTCCTTTTTTATATCTGTATAAATAAAACATTATTATGTTTAGATTTTTTCAAATGTTTAAAATATGTACATTTTACATTTAATTTAATTTTAACTACCTATACAACGAAACTTTAAAGATTAGATTTTAGATATTATTATTATATTAAATGATAATATTATTTATGTAATAAAGCACAATTTGATCAAAATCATGCTCATTGTATAATTATTGTTATTTAATTTTTAAGAACAAGTAACTTTTTAATACTATTTTACTCATTTTATAAATATATTCATTTTTTTATCGCATTGTATGAAAGTGAGATAAGAAAAACATCTAGAATAATATAATAAATAGAAAATAGAACATCTAATTTATTGAGTCATATGGTTTTATTTTTGTGTAGTTCATGCCGTGGATTCCAAATTATTCCTTCATGTCGATACAATTCTACGAATTGTAAAACCTCGGCGCCGCCATCGCTATCGGAATAAATTTCATTGACGCGCAACGATAGTGTCTCCGCTGACGAGTAACAACAAACTGAACAAGACACCAACGTGTGAACGCTGTTTGTGGAGCGCGCCAAGATCCTTTGATGTGTGCACAAAAAACCGACAACATTCGGTTGGCCTGCCAATATTGGCGCCAACTAGGCTAATGAAGCCAACATACCGCCAAGTAGCTCTCTACACGTTGGCCCAACCCGTTGGCCCAACGCGTTGGCCCAATGTGTACTGCCACCATAAAGCTAAGGGACCGCCACGGCCTGAACTTGATCTTACGCAAAAATGTACGACAAAAACGAAAACATATACGCGTGTGTTTAAATCTGAACAATATGTGAAAACACCGTGGTTGTGTGGTTGTGATGAAAGCAACAAACTATTTTGTTTTCCGTGTCTTTTATTTAAAGCGGGTGCGGCCGGCGGAGGTGTCAGGTGAGAGTGCTTGGACTGAAACGGGCGTAGACGACTTAGCTCATCTTTCAATCAAGATGAAAAAACATTCACAATCTCGGTACCATTTGTTGAATGAACTGCAATTGGCGTCTATCGGACGCGGGACGACAAGACATTCGTAAAGCACTAGATTCCGCGTAGGTACCTACCGAAAGTCAATACGCGAGTTCAATGACCGTGTCGATGAAAACAGACATATTTTACGAAGGTTAATAGATTGTGTCGTATTTTGTGGTGCATTTCAAATTGCTTTATGGGGGCATGATGAGTCTTCGGAATCCCTGAATCCCGGAATCTAAATATATATTTTTTTTAATAAATTGTACTGATTTACACCATGTATTTTCAGTGTTTTATTTCAAGTGAACACCCATAAAATTTTGTCACGAGCCGCCTCTGCTGGGAGGCTCGCTCCAATTCGGCACTAAAATATTTAGACCCACCATTTATTTTGTACGCATCATTGTTTTGTCCGGTTTGTGTGCTATAAATCTTTTAGTGTATAGTTTATGTAACTATTTTTGTAGTCGGAAATGCTGTACTTTTGTACGGTTTTGATAGAGTTGGTTAACTATTCGCATAAGAGTTACATGTCTGTATTTTGAAGGCGAAAAAAGGCGGCAACATCCCAATGAAATAAACTTATAGTACTCAATAAAGTGTTGAAAAATCTGAATAAATGAAGAAAAAGAAAATAAATAATAATATAGTCAATTATGTACGTTAACCCTGATTGCACGTATGTGTTTTCATCTGAACAAAGCCTTGTCAAGCACCACTACATAATTATCATATTTTTTTATACTTTGTAAACTACAAAAATACATTTCAGAATAAAAATAGAAAACAAATTTTAAATATAGAGCGTTCGATTGTTAAAAACGTGAGGTGCTTGACATCAAATGTTACAAATAGTTCACTGGTCGTCCATGAAACTACAGCGTGTTTTTAGATTTTATTTTCATATTTTTTAGAAGAGCATTTTAAAGTGTTTTTTTTTTTTGTATGCGTTAAATATTCTAGCCACCTGATCAAGATCGTGAGATAATATTATAATTTATTCACCTATACTAATTTTATAAAGCTGAAGAGCTTGCTTGCTTTGCTTAAACACGCTAATCTCATGTCTCACTGGTCCCGATTTGTAAAATAATTTCTATAAAAAACTCAAAAATTTATTCATACAATTAGACTTCTTCTAGAAGCACTTTTGTATTGTCATAACAAACATTGTTATATAGTTTATCGAGGATAGGCTATAGGTATCATCACGCTAACATCACTGAGCGGAGGAATGCGTCTAAAACAGTTAGACTAAGTAAAGATCCGTAAATACAAACTAAATCTAATAAAAAGTACTAAAAATCAAAGTGGTTTCATAACAAAATCCCCCGTACACTGTTAGTCGTGTTTAACGTAAAAGTCACAAGAGTTGAACAAAGTCAGGTCCCCTGCTAAGGTACGGACGAGTGATCATTTGAGAAGTTTTTTCATTATCTACGCTGCGCAAATACTTTATATTCCTGTTTAATTTGGCTCTGTTTATGTGGCTTGTTTAGAACGACAGTTTATACGATACTAGCTGTGTTTCGCGGATTTTATCACGTTAAAACTTAACTGACTATTTCGTTATTTAAACTAGGTATCTGCTTTGTTAATAATTTTTGTAACTAGTGTTTTGAGCTAGAACTGTGGTTTTGGAAATATGACTAAGTCGTAGCATAATATTACTGTTATTTTTTTGCACTCTCGTATATTTAAAAGCTTTAAAATCGTATTCTTGACATAGAATAATTGCAGAGACTGATTTAATTTAGACAGTTATATTCTCAGTAACAATTAGCTAGAAACAAATGTCAGTAAAATCTGTTCAGTAATTATTTAGTACCTGTTTTGAAACACTAAGAATCGATAATTGATCCAACTCATCATCTTCACAATAACTCACATAAATAAACATTCTTGCAATACTATATAATGATGATGTATTAAATGTGCATGTGTGTGTTAAGAAAGGAGCTTTCTCCAAAGCATTTCATCTATAACTTTATAAAAGGTCATTAAAATTATAGATAACCGATATATCAATACCAACATCCGGCCGTGAGGTTGTGGCGGCTAAGTAAACATCCGGTGGAGCCATACCGGAAGTGGATTCTCCCATTTGGCGGGAACAACCACTTCCGCTATTTCGCGTAACGTTTTTGTTCCATTGCAGCTAAATCTTGCCGCTTTTGTTTCGTTCATTTGTTACTTTTTGTGTTTTTAAATGGTCTTGTTAGAAATGGAGTATCGAAGGCGGGGCACGATTTTGTTACGTAAAATTTCTTTTGATAGAACAGTTTTCGCATGCGATGACGTAAATAAATATATTAGATCTATCTTGGGGTTGTTGTTGTGATAAAAGTGAATTGTATACGTCAAATATTGGTTAATTTATTAACGATTTTTTTAATGTACGAACGATTTACGTTAAAATTATCTTTTTGATATAAAACTAGAATTAAAATGAAGAAATAGATCCAATAGTAGTAGTTGAGGTAATTTCGCCACAAACCATACAGAAACCATCACAAACATACCATTAGAAGACAATCTTCTTACAATCCTCTTTGCCGTAATCAGGACTTCCAAAGATACTCCCAATCCACCTACAGTTCTAAAGATTCTAACAATAATCTAAACAAAACGAATTATTTTAGACGATCCTCCAGAGGCCTTCGGAAACGGTTAAACACCAGACGGGGGCTCCCGAGGGCATTGTTTGGGATCAACGGGTAATTTAATCTCGACTAATCGAAAGGAAAAACGATACTTTTTGAATACATGGGTGTTAATTTTGTACGTGTCTCCTTAGAATTGGTCATGTTATTGTATGTAGTATTGTTGTTATCTTGTTCACATCACTGTCTCTTTCGATATGTCAATTGAATTTTATTGCGCTGGTTACCATGTGCCCCGGTTGCCTGGAATAGACTACTGCTAAGTGATAAGGCCGCCTTAATAAGCGGCCCTATCTACGCACTATACTGTGTTTTTGTTTATATAACATATTGAAGAGTTAAATAAATAAACAAGATTAATGATAATTGTTTTAAGAATACTTCAAGTAAATACTGTATTAAGACAAAATATATGTATCTATGGTTTTGCATCTGTTCATTAGGGCTAGAAAATAGAGAACGATGTCTTGCGCTTCTATAAGCTCTTTTAACTGGAAATATTAAATTGTAATAATAATATTACGTAAGTACAATACACTGTATTAATTATGTAAATTCTACGAATCCTTCTTTCAGTTTACCTCTATATTTCAAACAATATCTACGTTTCGCGACGTTCAAAAGCAAAATAAACGCCTGTATATTTCTCCAATGAATTCCAGGTAATACCAACGGGAGGCCGGCATTATTATAGCCCAAGGATCTCTAAATTTTGACCGGGTTCTATTCGCATTAAATTCTTGTTACAAATTTATCATTTTGACAAATCATCATTTTTGTTAATTACCGCACTCATGTTAATTTAATAATATTTAATAAATATTATACTATTAGTGCCCTGCGATTTTCCCGTATTGCTTCGCTTCTATTGGTGTTAGCATAGTGATAAATGGACTATACAGCGAAATAATGCAAAAATCAATTAAGAAGTTTTTATGTTTATCACAAACATAAACAAAAATTATATTGAGATCTTGACATAGAAGAATGTCTAACGTTATAATATGACTAGCAGTAGGCCCCGGCTTCGCTCGTGGTACATATTTCGCAATAAAAGGTAGCCTATGTTCTTTATCAGAGTCTAAAGATTATCTGTGCCAAATTTCATCAAAATCGGTCCAGTAGTTTATGCGTGAAAACCATACATATATACATACACACATACATACAAACCTTTCCTCTTTATAATATTAGTATAGATATTGGCTCGTGATAAATAAATAAACCGATCAGTGGACCATGTTATATCTGTTCCAAGAAACAGACTCCAGTTTCTAGACTAGAGCGGCTAATTTTAGTAACCTGAGGTTTTGTGAGGAACTAACTTAAAATAGAACCTGTAACATAGATAAAACCGACTTCATAATACCTATGTGATATTTTCGTAAACTTACGATAACAATAAAAAGTACCTTGGCTGCTCTACTTATTTATTATTTTTTCAATTCTGCTGTCATTTCGATAAAGGAAGGATGAAGACTTATATTTTGAGAAGCTTACATGCTTCCAAGAAGTAGAGGATCTTTATTTGACTCTTACTATATAGATGTATTAATTGTTTAAAATAATACAACTTTGTTTTACCTTAAATATTTTAAAAAGCAAATTTGCAAATATATACTCGAATTTATTTCTGATTTACGGGTAAAATAAAAATACTACTTAATATTTTTACAAAAGTTCCCAAAAACCTCGAAAGCTTTACAAGGTTTTTGGGAACTCTATCGTCTAGCAAAATCCATCAAATTATGCGTCACCATAAAGGGCATACAAGTTTTCCCCTAAATCAAAACCAACAATGTGATACATCATTAAGATACACATAAAAGGTCCCCTTTCGATTTATTTCTGAAGTTTCCTTTCAACGACGTTTATTTTATGCACCCCAGCACCAGTTTTACATTTTAACGTTTTTTTCTTATTACAAGTATTTTCTTTTGTTGGGAAATATGAGGACATCATCCGGAAAAGTCTTTTTACAAATATAAGTTTCAGGTTTAAGTATTATTATTTTTGTGTTAGGGCGATAACATTTTGTAAAATCAAATGCTTCAAATGTGTATTGAAAATTTTCACGTAGTTTTCACGTAACGTATTTTTTTCAATACAACATAATATTTAGGAAATATGAAAAAGGATTCAAAATTATTACATAAAACATTTTTATGGTCCACAAACAATTTTAAACCGACGTTTAATATAATGGTCTTTAATTTAAAAACCGTTGCACAGTGTAGATTAAATAAAACAAGAAAGGTTATCTTTTATTGTAACCTACAATTAACCTAAAACCTATTGAACATAATACCTAGCTCAGAATAACAACAGATATTATTACAAATAGGTAAATGTACAACATTAACTTTAATATTTAATACATATAACACCGTTCTAGTCTTAAAATAATACATAATTCACCGCAATTTCCTCGTTATTGATATCCTGTGTATTATGGCGCATAAATATTCCTTGAGCGATAATCTCTTCGTATAGACCAGGAGCTCGCTGTGGAATATGAGATTAAATTGTGGATAAAGCTGTATATTATTAACAAACAAAAATAAAATATGCTTTAGATGCTTTTACAGTGTACATAAACAAACTATTTATAGCTCAGGGTATCAAAGAAGTGATAATTCATACTATTGCATATTATTAAAATACAATAAAGTTTATTACTGCTACTCTATATTTTCACCAGCGCATAGATAAACAATAAGTATCTTATGATTTTAAAAACAAATACTCATATTTAAGTTATCGAATCAATGTATCAATTAGTTATTCACGATTTAAATTTTCTTTGTCCGGCAAAGTAGTGCTAAAATATTCCTTTAAACCGAAGTTTATATCATTTCTCCCACCGCCTCCTGGACTATGCGGTGTAATAAAGCGCAAACATGCAAAATTACGTGTAATATCTGTCAGATCAAGTAAAGGGGTGATCGCAATTACGCCCCGAGGCTTCACAGGTTAACGCAATTACCTCGCCTTGAGAAAAAAAAGTGAGAAATTATAAAACGACTGCGTTAACTTTAATGGTTCGCTGTCAGGCAGGTTTTTAATATGGTGATATTTTATTTATACGGTTGTAATTGAAGTTAAAACTGGTTTGAGGTTATGTTAATGCAAATGTATCAATTTGTCTGTGAATCTAATGGAGATGTTATATTTATGTGTTAATTAATGAACTAACAGTCTGAGCACGTGATTTATCTGATGAAATCGATGTTTTAAAGTGTCTGTTGTCAGACGCTTTTAAACCATCGTACCTACGTATTATAACTATAATAATATGTTATAATTAATCATCAACATCATCAGGTCATACATTTTCACACGACACACACACAGGCCTCCTAGGATGGTTTCAGGTCATAACCCACCACGCTGGCCAAGTGCGGGTTGACAAATGTCGTCGAAGTTTCGAAGCTTCGATATGCCGGCTTCCTGACGATGTTTATTATATATAGATCTTGCCACCTCTATTATTTAGAATAGTAGGTAAGTACATAATATATATTTAAAGTATAACAAGCAACTGTTTGCCTACTTTGCTTAAAATATGTCTCGTCGTAGAACTTCTAAGCTATTTAAAAACAAGTCAATAACTGCGTTAAAAACAACCGACTTCAAACTTGCACTTGCAACATTTAGAAATACAGACAAAAATGCTCATAAAATAAAAACTACTGGGCCTATCCGAATAAAATTTTTATGGGACCAATTCGACACCATCCCGCATCGAACAAAAAAAGAATCACGTAAATCGGTTCAGAAACCACGGAGTAATCGGTGTACATACATAAAAAAAAAAAAAAAAAACATACCGGCCGAATTGATAACCTCCTCCTTTTTTTGAAGTCGGTTAAAAACCATTATAATATAAAGCTTTAAGATAATGTTTTTACTGTGTCAAAGACTTTTTACATTTATTATTACGCATTTTCAATTTCCAATTATTAGTTTATGATTATTCATATTATTTTCTTGAACAAATAACATTTATATGTATAAAAAAAAAAATCTTTCGCTATATCACATTTTGACTGTCATATTTTAGCGTTACCTGCACATAGTACTAAACAAAACATAGACTTTAATTCCGCTCTAATCTAGGTATTAACAACCGTAAATTTACCATTATGCCCTCACTATATATTCTATTTGCTGTATCAAGTGATAGTAAAACTCAAACGATGCTAATTAATCGTGGTTTTGGTGCAACCACAGCAGTATGTGTGTATTCATTTGAAAGCGCGTGGTTTTCTGTATTCTCGAAACGGTAACTTCATTTATGTGTACGTTTATAATGGGTCTAATTAAAATGTCAAATAGTTAATAATATAAAAAAAATATAAGTACATTAAAAATGGATGTATCTTAT
The DNA here is from genome assembly GCA_907164685.1 of Colias eurytheme. Classification (NCBI taxonomy): domain Eukaryota; kingdom Metazoa; phylum Arthropoda; class Insecta; order Lepidoptera; family Pieridae; genus Colias; species Colias eurytheme. The sequence goes on along the minus strand of CAJQZN010041196.1, from coordinate 159,826 downwards.
AAAACTGGTATCTCTGATAACAATGCTTATTTCAATTGCCCAAGTCAAATTTTAAAGGGACCATTGTGGAACTAGAAGCAGTTATTTTGAATTTAAAAGCCTCTTCAGTCTTCACAGACAAAGCCATATAAAAAATAGAACCCTAATGTTCATCGCTGTTCAAAAATACAAAGAAATTAAAAAATTATGAGAGAGAAAAGAAACTAACGCAAATTTTAAACCGGGGAACAATCAGTTGAAAGTTCAACCGGCAATGCAAGAATTACAAGGTTGAGTCCGTTTTAATTAATCCTAGTATGTCCCTTGGGTGAGTTAAGTTTTTCCATTTCGGATTGTAAGAAGTCTGGGGCTAATTCGCATTTGATTGCCTTTCCTGCGACGTTGATTAGGTAAGGTAGACAGTAAACCAACTTTTAAAGAAGGATTTTGCTAGGAATTCGATGCTTTAGTTTGGTGGTAAGGTTTTTTATTTAAAGTTATATTTTTATACCTTTTTAAGCAAAGTAGGCAAACAGTGGCTTGTTATACTATAAAATATATTATGTACTTGCTATTTAAAATAGTCATGTGTTAACAAGTTAACAACACAGATGTCCATTAAGATTGTGTTTATTTATAGTCTTCTTGAACGAAATTTTTTAAACAAGGTAATTACAATTATTATGGTTATGCAAAACTATTAGTACATGGTAAGTACCTTTTTTTTAAACGTAGATAGGTGGACATTTGACCTGCCTGTTAATTCGTCTCTTGAAAATTGCCATGTTGTATTTCTCTGGAAAGATGGACGCAGGCAGAGAATGCCACTCTTTGGCAGCTCGTATTAAGAAAGAAGACGCAAAGCGTGCTATGCGTGCAGTCAGCATTTCTACCAGATAAGGGTGGTATCCCGCCGTACGCCTGGACGTCCTTTGGAAAAAAAGGTGAAGCTGGAATAAGGCCATGTAATTCAGTTGCACATTCCCCGAAATGAAGCAATGAATGTACCTGTTATGAAGCTACTAAAGTTAATTTTTTGAACGATATTTAAGTCTAGAAGTTATGTTAGTTAAAAAGATACATAAAGTACTGGCGTTTAAATAATAATAAAGCATTTTTATACTTCTTTCTTTTGAAACTATATTCATCCTAATTTACAATATTCTTTAGCAAAATCTTTAGTTCTTTGTCTTCATATTACATAGGTATTAGGTACCAGTCAAAAGAGCCATCTACAGAGTTTCAAAACTTCTCAAATAATCTCAATACATACAAGTACCATTTCGAGTTTGAGTTGGAACTTGAGTTTGAGTTAACCCATAATTACAATCGACTAATAGTTTGTCGCCTCCCGGTTAGCAATTCAATAATCCAACAACATGGAACTTACTCCAACTTCTACGGACATGCGTTTATTGACTAAGGCGTAACTAATTGCTTTAGTTTTTAGTGCTTAGAGTATATAATGATGAAGTTATTCTAGTTTATATAAAGTTAATTAATCTCTGTTTGTTATAGACGAACTTTATATAAAACAAAAGACTGATGGCAAAATAAATTTTTATATCGGGAAAGTGTAAACGAGTGTAGTATGTCTATGACTACAAAGTTTGTAGTTTTAAGCATTGCCAACCATGATCAACTTAAATTATTATATGAATCGAAATGAAATTAGACATTGAAATAAATAAAAAATTGGTTAAATGCAAGTCGGACTCGCGACACACATTCTGCACAAGTAAATAATATTTTTTATCGCAATTAAATGACAATAATTGGTCTGAAATAGCTGCTGTGTTTTATTTATTTTAGCTCATACTGTCCTTTAATTAGCTTTACCTTAAACAATAAACCCAATTACTAAATACAGTACAAAATAATCGAAGGCTCGCAAGGACAACGCACCGGACGCCCGTCCGGACAAACATCCGGCGGAGACCCCGGAAACCGGACGCAGTTACCAGCCCGGAAAAACTAGAACCTTAGTCTAGACAAAATATTTTATTGTTTTATGTTAAGCGCTTTAGTATAAGGCACTCGATGTGAAAATAAACAGATTTTCTCGAGAATGTTTTTGTTATTATTGTATAGAAAAACAGTGTTATAATATTTTATCTCAGTGTATTAATATTTAAAGTGTCATCAAAAAGAAATAATTAATTTTATATTATCCCAAGAGTAAATCAGCAACTTACGCTATACTTTTAACATTGTTTAACAATAGGACATTTTTAATTATTCATGTCCTTTATACACACCATACTTTCTTCATTTATCAGCAGGGCTAGTTTCTTAGGATCTAAAATATCTGAATCGCAATTGAAGTATTTTAACACAGCGTTTATAATAGTAAATTTCCTCATATAGACTGTGTATAGACTTTGGGTGCCTTATAGTTATTTTGAGGAATTTCGGGTCATGGTGGCAAATCTCGATTGAGACTAGCAGTTGATAAATAAAATTATGTAGACACGAGCATCTAACCTTCCTAAAATAATTTATTCGTTTCGGAGGTTGAGGAGTCAGAGGATTCGCTATATTCACTCACACACACGACTAACCTAAACAGCTCTTCTTTCGTTCTTCTAAAAACCGATGTCAGTGAAGTTAAAACAATAATCACGACGTTAAAATCTGACAGTGCCCCAGGGTGGGACAAAATACCTACAAAATTTCTTAAAATTTGCTCTTCTATTGTAGCTCCTGCTATTTGTCACTTAGCGAACTTATGTTTTAGTACAGGTATATTCCCCGCTCAGCTGAAAAAGTCAGTAGTTGTTCCGGTGTATAAGGGTGGGGATGGATCCGATGTCAATAATTATCGCCCCATCTCAGTTCTGCCAGCAATCTCTAAAGTTATCGAAAAGCTCATTAATAGTAGACTCCTTAATTACTTTGAAAAATATAACATCTTCTCTGACTCACAGTTTGGGTTCAGGCGCGGTCTTTCAACCGAAGATGCTGTGTTGAAATTAACATCTCTTATATCTGACAGACTGGATGAAGGCAGAAAATGTTTGGCTGTTTTTCTAGACCTGAAAAAGGCCTTTGACACCGTTTCCATCCCTATTCTTATCCGTAAGCTGGAGCATGCAGGCATTCGTGGTACACCCCTTAATCTAATGGAAAGTTATTTAACAGAGCGGACTCAATGTGTAAAAATAGAAAATTATATTAGCTGCGATAGAGGCGTTACCTGTGGTGTGCCACAGGGAAGCGTTCTCGGACCAACGCTCTTTTTAGTCTATATCAATGATCTCACTAATTTAAGTATATTAAATGGAAAAATCTACTCTTACGCAGATGATACGGCGATAGTGTTTAGTGGGAATTCATGGCTTTCTGTATTTAACGCGGCACAGATAGGTATTTCTAAAATTTCTGATTGGTTAATAAGTAATCTCCTCACTTTAAACATTAAAAAAACTAATTACATATGCTTCTCAATTAATAATAAAACACAACCTAATCCTAATCTTAACCTTAAGCTACACGAATGTGATGGAACTAATAATTTAAATTGTACTTGCGACACTATTGAAAAAGTTTTTACTACAAAATATCTCGGGATCATACTTGATTACCGCTTATCTTGGCATTCACACATTGATTATATGAACGAAAGAGCACGGAAACTAATCTGGATTTTTAAATCTTTGAGACATGTAACTTCACATAAGCTTAGGAATCAAATATACAAGTCCTTAGTTCAATCAATCTTAGCATATTGTATTCCTATCTGGGGGGGAGCTAACAAATCTAAATTCATAGAAATGGAGCGTGTGCATAGGTGTCTTCTGAAAGTCATGTATCAAAAACCTCGCCGGTTTCCAACGACAGATCTGTATAAACTATGTGATATTCTATCAGTCAGACAACTATACATCTTACTTATTACAATAAAAACACACAAAAAAACACCATTTATTTATACCACAGTGGAGGGAAGAAGAAGGAAGGAGGTAATTAAAACTCGTTGTACCAAAACTGTTTTTGCCAGACGCCAGTACTCAGCTAACTCAGCTTATATATATAATCATCTTAATAAATTATTTAACATTAATAGACTAACTTGTTGTGATTTAAAAAATAAAATAATGAATTGGCTAAAAACACTAAATTATGATGACACAGAAAACCTTCTTGCTACGTCATGCACTGTGTAATTATTACTTTTATATTATTTATTTAACTATAACCACGTGTAATCATTAGCTGGTAAATATTAATTGCTATTTAAATTCGTTCACTCACAAACTCGTGCTCATACATAAACCGAACACAACACACACACACACACACACACACACACAACACAACACACAATACACAAACACATCACACACACACAATCATACACTCCACACTTAACTATTAATATTTAGTTATTAACAGTTTATTTTTTTCATGTAGATAACCTATTTTAAGTTAAGGAAGAGCGGGTCCTCCTGACACAGGTTTTATCTTAAACTTACTAGGAGGGCCCTACTACTCCAAATTGTGTAAAATTTAGAAAGGAAATAAACTATTTTTATTTATTTATTTATTTTTTATTCACTGGTGGAACAACTTCGCAAGCATATCTATCAAAAACCCGACCACTTCAAGTACACTTCGTAATAAATATTACCCGTATTTGTTTTATTCCACAAAGAAGTCTTGACGTCGCCCATTAACTGGGCCGGCCCATTCATTTCCTTCATTCGTTCGGTCATTCGCTCAACGGTCACCTGGGGACTGTATTCCGTATAATGTAGGGTTATTTCGCTTTTTTGTTTACTTTTATTTGAGGATGTCTTTGTAACGAAATATTGAGTTTATGTATTTTTAAGGATGCAAGTTTAACGATCTGTGAATGACCCTTTTTGTGGGTCTAGTAAAGCCTTATGCAGAATATGGGGAGAATATTTAATGTTTGTAACGTATCACTGTTTTATAATATAATGATTCTGTTGTAATTCCGGCATACTCCTGAGAATTTAGAATTAGAATAATCTATCTTAATCTTAAGATCGTTATATTTATGTTTTTATTTACATTTATATTCGTTTGCATCATAGATGTGCGAATTGGATAAGAAACAACACGTCTTCGTTATTTTAAATCACAAACTATAATTGCGTGAGTGAGAGAGAGCGGAGTAATTAATAAAAATAACAACATTCTCAACCAAATTTTCTCTCCTCCAATTGTGCAACCTAAACTGCATTCCAAACTAAAAGCAGTACACTCCCAATGAGCTAAAAACATATTCTTGCCCGAATTAAACAATAAATCACATGGTATTAGAAATAACATTGTCTCGTCTCGTGTAAGCTCAGCATCACAGTATACCTAATTACCGACTGCTCTAAGCAGTAGATTTATGAGGGCACAAAACGTCGTGGTCGCACACAATGAATTTACAGCTCAAATTAACTAGCATTTATTTTAAATTATCATACATATTTCTGTATACAATTTACTGGTTTTCAACCCACGTGTGTTAAATTTAACACAGTCAATCGACAGAAATATCTGCTGCATAAATTATTCCCTGTTCACAAAATAGGGTTTATTTTTTATTTAGACCTCTCTATTGCTATACAAGACATTTTTAAACATGATTTCATATTATATTATTTATGGACTGATGTATATTTTTGGTGTGAATGGGCGTAGTTTGTTTTTTATGGACTACTTTTATTTATGTCATTGTGTACTTTAATACTATACGGTATCATGATAAATTTTATTATCAAAACCACACTAACCTAATTTTCTAAACTTTAATACCCGATTTCAGCCACTCAAAATATAATTAACACATTAATGAAAATACTATTATCCCTAATAAAACAGTAATCGTAAATCATAAATTCATTACAATAAAACGGAGATCACAAAGCGCCAGATGGCGATACGTTAAGCGAAATTTTATAATTCCAATTCACTAATTGGGTCCTTTGGATGCTTAATCAGCTAATTTGTTAATGTTAATTTTAGCGGTCACGAGCGTGGTCCAAGGAATTGTGAAGTTTGCATTAAATACTGTTAGAAACTTTATGAAAGAGAACAGTGAAGTAATTTGTAACTATAAAACCAATTGTTACCACAATAATATGTAATTAATGTGAACATCAATCTGTTTTTTATTTACGCTCTCAGGAATACGGTCTACGTTAAACTGATTCTATTATCGAAGAAATTGCACGGTGTAGTTTAATTCAGGATATGAACTTAAACAATGCAAGTAACATTTCTCTTTGTTTTTGCAATTTAACTACTATGAGGGTAAAATAGAGGGATAAAATTTGTAACTAATCTTAAACATTAGTAAAGTTAGATTGTAAATTTTAATATGATACATCTACGGACCACTTCGCCTTCCACTAAAATGTAATAATATGAGAGTCAAGCCGCGGCCAGCTTGCTAGCAAATATTATTATCATGTGAACTTCCACGAACTTCACGTTAGCAACATATAATTTGTGTTCCACGAGTCCAAAGCAATGAAAACAGTGACCAAGCAAACACGAGAAATGTATGTATGTACAATGTATGTATGTATCGCTATTCCCTAACAGTTCTAGTTGACATTGGCACTGGACGGATACTCTAATTTTCTAGGGAACGTCCGTGGCTCGATTTTCAATTAACAATTAGCCAAGATGGACGGTCTTTGAATAGCAACAGTGTCACGTTTCAAGGGGATTATAATGTATACCAGTTTAAAATACAATATACCAGTTTATAATACAAGACTAGAAGGTTCCACAGCTTCCTGGTTGTTTTGGTTAGCTTATTTGACAGTTAAGTAGACAAATTGTATGAAATGCTTGAAAAGTTGTCAGGGATATTATCAGTTTGTGATGAAGCCGTCCCTAAATCTTTACTTTCATACAGACAAAATATAGTATTCTTCTCTGCATACTTATGTTCGAGGCATTCTTCCTAAAATATCCACGTGCTTCTGGGATATATAATATGAGTCATTATTTTGGTCTGATAATAGATAATCTTTAATCCCTCAGTCCCCGGAATCACAGACACAATAGAAAATCTATTGTGTCGCGGCCCGATCGGGCCGCTCGGTGGTCAAGCTGTATCTCATATCTTGTTTATCACACTTTTATACAGAAAAATTTTGGTCGAATACCTTTAATAATCGTTTACAACATAATATTTTAATTAGTACTTATATGATTTTTCTCTCAGTAGAAAAGTATTTTCTCAAAAAATTGATAATAATTACTTTGCTTTCTCTGGAAGCTTGAAGCTTACACCAAGGACCACGACATTTCTTTTCGAATTAGCTAGAACATTCGGTTATTGCTCATTAATGGAGTAACCGAAGGGCTCCCCTCGCCCCTCCCGAAATTACAAGCAGATGGCGGAATCGTAATGATTCCAAATTTCATTTTAATTCAAACGAATTAACGAGTTTTGATCGAGAAAACTTTGCGAATTTGTCCGAAATACTTCTTTGGATTTGTTTAATTGTATAATGGATAAATCTTAAATTGCAATTGGTATGAAACATTCGAAAATAAGGGTGCATTGCCACCAGAGATGTAATACGCAGACATGCTTTGAAAATAAAATAGCTATGCTGTGAAACTATATGGCCGCTTCCACGGATAGGTCTTTTGAATAACTGATTTATTATTAAAAATATTGGACCTAAAGAAAACTACTAAATCATGTTGATATAACAAACAAAAAATATTATACCCTTGATGAACTAGAAATTAATACGAAATAATCAGAATGACCAGAAAACTAACAACACTCCCAGCTTATCACCACTTCTCACCAAATGATGAATCAACCATCGAGAATCAACTAGAAATTTTCACAAGTCTCACCTTCCTGCGACCCAAATTAATTAAGCAAGCATTAGGAAGCTCTTAAGAACTAAGTCTGATCGATCAAAGCCCGTGACGTCACCATGATTGGGACAGATGGTACCTTTGGGACCATTAGGGACGTCCCTGAGCGACTTTAATTGGCCTAATATGTCTTTCGGTTCCTTGTTACCAACTATCAATTGTTTAGGTTTACTGTTTTGGTTTTTGAATTCACCAAATATTATTGTATCGACTTAAGTTAAACCTACATTATTGGGTTTAACTAATATTTTAGGATAGATATCTGTACGAGAAAAAGATTGTTGCGGAAGATTGAAGGGAAGATTTTCACTCAAAATTATACAAAAATAATATCTGATATTAACCGTTTACAAAGAAACTAGCATAAATTGAAATTAATTGTGAATAACTAACAATATTTCTTACCAAAGGTGTACTCATTGTGTGTAACAAATCAGGTTAGCGAACTCGATAAAATAAAAGCAATAATAAACTCAGAAATAGGCTATCTTCAAAGATCTTTACGAACTCTTAACGATAAATATAATTAACAGTACTAATCAAATAAAAACCAAGCAAGAAATATTAAACACTAAATTAAACGAATAAGTTCTTCTCCATAAATACTGCTTTCCGAATCGGTGGTAAATGTTAAAAATATGTAATGACGATTCAAAAGTGCTTCTAGAAGAAGTCTAATTGTACAAATAAATGTTTGAGTTCGAGTTTTATCTCTACGAAATTTTAACGATAAATATAATTAATATTAATAGTACTAATCAAAAACAAAATAAGTAACAAATATTTAACACTAAATGAAACCTTTGGCTTTCACCTTTTGATCGTGTAAAAGAACGCTAATTAGGAGTATACTATAATTTCTATATCAAATGTTTTAGACCTGAGCAGTTCTTTTTATAGAAAGGAGTATTATCATAAGTAATATTAAGTATATTCAGTAATTTTCACAAAACTTTGACGATTATAATATTAAAAGAAATGGGTACGATAAACATAATTCCTATTAAAGGTGGACATTAGAGAATTAATTAAAAAGTGGATAGACCTCAAAAGATAGTTAGATACCATAAAACCTCCAACGTACATCCATATTTTGATTTCTCCACTCATAAATCGCATACTATATCTGAAAGCTATAAAAAGCAAGCATTTGTCATTCTGAGGACACTACAATTATGGCGAGGCTTCGATAAGTCATATTAATGTGGTATTTCACTTAAGGGCGGGGAACTCGTGAAGGGCTAATGGTCTCTTGCGATTTTGTACAGCGAATTTATCATTTATTGTGCTTTGGGTGGTCCTCGGTGGATATGGAATTATATTCTCTATATTAATATTATAAACCTGAAAATTTTGTTTGTTTGTTTGAACGCGCTAATCTCAGGAACTACTGGTCCGATTTGAAAAATTATTTCTGTGTTAGATAGCCAATTCATCTAGGAAGGCTATAGGCTATATATCACCACGCTAAGACCAACAGGAGCAGAGCAATACGGGTGAAACCGTGGAGCACAGCTAGTTATATTGCTGAGGTTTTGGTCTCTTGGCAAAATGGGAAGGGGCAATTGGAACGAGAGAGGCTGTCTACACAGTGAATTTCAAGTTTCCACAGTTGTGGTATTATATTTTTACTTTAGGATATAATATAATGAAATTTGTAAATAGGTTATATTATTCTGCTCTCTAACAAGGCCAAATACAGTAATCCTGCAAGTCCTAGTAGGGAAAAGCTACTTTCATTTTGTTTGCTTCTGCATCTGCATCTATATTGTACACTAGCCGCTTAGCCTGGGTTCACCCATAGAAAAATATAATTTAACGTATATTACTGGGTAAAGATTATATAATTTTCAAATTGGGCGATCAATTATGATTTTAAAAGTAGAATAGCAAATTATTATAACCTTTTTACTATTAAAACATAGTACTAAAGACGCAGCAACGTCGTTCATTGAATCCAGCCAAACCGGAAAGGGTGTCTAATGGATCGGGAGATATGAAACTCAATACATGAGATATGCGAGGCGCTCGTCCGAAAAAATAAACAGCGATAAATGTTTTCTGGAAAAAGTGTTTCTTGCGAATGTTAATACTTCTGAGTTTGAAAGAAATAGGTATATAGTATGTAACAGTAGCAGAGTAAGGAAGATTCGACGTGCAAAATACAGAATTTCCTTAATATTGTAAAAAATAGGAATCTAGATACTTTTGGATTTAACACAACGTATATAGATTTTTTCTATTTGTAAATGATATATTATTTCATTCTTGTAATAAAAAGAACAGTAAACAACATGGAGCTACATCAGTAGCTTATAAGATTTATCATTATTGTGTGTTTTCGGTTTCTATAATACATAATATAATCATTTTTTTATGTACAACAAAGGATATCCTAAAAGAAAATCAAATAGCCTAATTTCAAGTTTATTATATTCGTGTAATCAGTGATTTAAACTATAAGTACGTGTTAATAAGTATCAGAATATAAAACGTACACTTTCACACTTTCCACATAACATTAGCATAGTAATACTCATTCCAATACAGCGGAATAGTCTAAAATTTCTATAGAACTGATGAAATTTCTACAGCACGCTATCACGTATCCAATCCGAAGCTTGCAGAAGCGAAGTGCATCCAATGTTCAGAATACAAAGTACTCTATGAGTACCAAGTATATTATTTGTTGTACTGATATATAGAACGGATGCTATACGTAATTAATAATTTTTAGATATGAATAATCTTGTGAGAAATGAGTAAAGTGGGTAGGTAGTAAGGTAGTAGGGTCTCCGTAGATACTGCTTTCCGAATCGGTGGTAAATGTTAAAAACATGTACTTAATGACGTTTCAAAAGTGCTTCTAGAAGAAGTCTAATTGAATAAATAAATGTTTGAGTTTTGAGTTTGAGTTTGGTATAAAATTAATTTTAAATATTCTTCCGGTAACATAAAACTACTAGGTTTTACAGGCGCGGCGCGGCGGCATCGGCATCGCCATCGTGATCAAAGGGAATTCTCATAGGATTCAAGCTTCATAGCCTACACATGACTCCCTACTCTAGCGGCTAGCCTACCTACTTACCATTACCTAGTTAAATAAATAAATTTACAAGCTATTTATTATAAAAGACTGACTTTAAATGTAACCAAACCCATGATATTTCAACAAAAGAGACGATTCCAACGATACCACACACTCACACAAACAAAACAATGCAAATGTTTTGTACAATCATTAAGTGTGCATTAGTACAATCATTAAAAATACCAAAAGCAATTATTCTGAACAACATCACAATCAGAGAAAGAATTATTCGAATAATCTAGAAATTTCCAATGCAATATTCCATACAATGGCTAATATCTAGTCAAATTGTTGGCAAAGTTAGCCCAAACTAATCGTAAATGAGTTGGAACTCTCTATAATACACCCTCAAAACTACAGCATATTGAAACTGTAACAAGACTTCGACTATCGACACTCAAACAAATTAAAACACAACACATAACTGCGAGACAAACACAATAGAGTTTCAACTCTATTCACTTAATATAGAGCTGAAAATTCTTTACGCGGATTATGGTTAAACGACGTTTTGAAAGAAAAGGGTTTTGCAAACTTGGTCAAGACCGTATAGCTTAATTCTCGTTTTATTATACACAACACCTGAGATGGCTCTATCGAAATTTGATTAAGGGCTTTTCACACTGACGTATATTTCCCCTTTCGCTGTATTGAAATGCTTTGTATTCTAGTTTTGCTGTACTCATTTATTTGAATGTTTTCAGTACGTTTACTATTAAATGGAGGGAAACAGTTTATGGTTATCGTTTGACAACTACTTAATTAATAAAACCTTCAATAGAAATTGAAACTAAACTCATACATCATTATTTTTTTGGTCATTATTATAAATATTAAGTAATGAAACCCTTATAATTGTACTTATAAATAGCCCAAAAGACTGCCTTATTTCAAACTAGCAATATCATCCAGGCAATGTATACAAATTAAAAATTAAAAAGCTTATTATTATCGACATAACTCAGAGGCATTAATAAGAATTTACCGTTGCAGTTCATTTATCTCAGCAAACAGATGCAATAAGCCATTATTTGGCTTTAGGGTTCCACAAAAAAGGAACAATTATGAAGTATTAATATCATTTAGTTGTTTTATCATTACTTTTCGCGAGATTGGTTTAATACAAAAGTTTTGTGTTCAGAAAATAAAAGTACATATTAAAATTACCAACTTTTATGTAATAATTTGCATCGTTGAAAAGTTTGGAAAACTACTAGTTACCTATAACTTTAATAAAAAATTTAAATTTTAAAAAATAAATATGGGATAAATTGGACTGGTCACACCTGTAATAACTTTTATAGGGAGAACATTTTCCGTTTGTAATGATTTAGCTCAAAAACTGCTGAACCGATTTACAAAAATATTTTACCACTACATAGCTATAATAACTACTGAGTCTGAAATTAATGTTCGTTTTATTTCAGGCCTCTTTTCCCGTGTTTGTCTGAACAAACACGGAAAAAGAGGCTTGTTAAAAATAAATCCACAAGGACTCCTATCACATGAAAAGTCGATTAAAAACCAACACACGCTTTACTGGCTGTATCGAAATTATACAGTTATAATAATTATAAATAATCTCTATAAATATAAATACTCAGAGATACTGTATTTATTTTATTTATTTTTATTACTCACTCGGTTGAAAATCGTTTTTATATTAAACATAATATTATGCTTTCGTTTAAAATGATGTTTTAATAGTTAACACTTTATGTGTATTTGGTTAAATAAACCGTTTTAACACTTTCTAGTATTTTGCGATTTTAAAACATAATTCCCTTTGAATATGTGCAGTGTAGGATTTTTTTTTGTTCGTGGTATTAAATTTTTATAAAGAACTAGCTTTTAGCACGTGGCTTCGCCCGCTTTGTTTAAACCCTAAAAAAATATATACTAAAACCTTCCTCTTGAATCACTCTATCTGCTAAAAGAAACCGCATCAAAATTGGTTGCGTAGTTTTAAAGATTCAAGCATACATAGGGACAGAGAAAGCGACTTTGTCTTATACTATGTAGTGATTTAAAATTGCATTTTAAGTAGAAGAGTTCAACTTTGTACAAATACTAGTAAACTTTGGAGGAAATTATTATTTCCATAATATTTTGCTTTTAATTTAAAATAATAAGAATTCACGTCTTATGGATCTATCACTCTCCTTACTCAAGGCGTTACGCGTTTTATCTTTTATCTTATGAAAAAAATACTAAGGTACTTATTATATACCCATTTTTTTGCATTCTTAAACATTTTCCAATTTCCTATTATATAGATAAACTGGATCTGGTACATAGGTTACTTTTCGTGAAAACAAAGTTAATTTTCACGTGGAAAAGGAACAAACATACATCACATACACGTTTATAATATTAGCAAGAAGACCTATTCCAGGTCAGTTTAAACGCAAAGTAAAATGCAGTGAGGTGTAATTTAACAGCTGATAACATCAGATAGCCCATAATGAACAGCTTCCGACAGTTCTCCACGCGTGATACGTGCTCACCGGAATTGATAATTAAACACTTAAGTGCACGATTATTTAAAATATAAGCCCAGTAAGGGATTTACAGGGACAAGGAATTAATTGGTAGTGTGATACAGCTTGACTAATAAGAAATGCCTATGCAAGGCATGTATCACATAGTATAAAACAAAGTCGCTTTCTCTGTCCCTATGTATGCTTAAATCTTTAAAACTAAGCAACGGATTTTGAGGCGTTTTTTTAAATAGATAAAGTGATTCAAGAGAAAGATTTTAGTATATAATTTATTAGGTTTCAAACAAAGCAGGCGAAACCGCGGGCGGAAAGCTAGTATTGTATAAGAGACAGAAATTAACTTGATTCAGTCTCGATTCTCAAACGACAGCAAACAAACAAACAGAACTATAATATTCAAATAGTCAGCTCCCATGAATAGTCCTTCAAAATGCTCATTACAAGATCCTCTATCTTTGATCTCGACGATTCCTAAAGCCTGTTTCAACCGAAAACACTTTTTTAAAGGCTTACTGCGGAAAGAGTTATTCGGGAAACTCCCTATGCGTTCCATTGAAGGGACTTAGTAAGGAAAAAATCGGGTCTTCGCCTTTATTTTCGAGCGCTTTCAAGCGCTGAAAGGGGTTGTCAATATTTTGAGCGGGATGAATGGGCCTATGCAGTCGATGTCAATGACGGCTTAAGTGCGCAGTTTGCCATTGGTTACGGACATTTTCTGGGAGCTGTGCACGACAAATTTTGTCTTGAGTTAAGTCAGTTAAGAGTTGAGTGATAAATGCGTCGATAGGTGCTATATTGGTTTAAGCTTTGGAACTAGGAGCAATTGAATATTACTAGAAATTGGTTGTTTGTAAGAAAAGCATAAGAATGTAACTTTATACCTTTGAATCATTACTCGTCCTGAAGTGCCCTAATTAAATTTAGGGCTGCACACTTGAGATGTTCAATATTTATGTGATAACATATTGAAAAATTTTTTCATACCAGGGCAAGCAAAGGGAAAATGAAGCGAACTGATATTATGATGTTCACTAAGGCAGATAAACACAAAAAAATCGTCTTTAGGTATATTTTGTCTTTCTTATATACCTAAAATCACCCACGAATTACATAAAATTGAACACAAGAATTTATTAAATGCAAAAAATATCATGCATCGTATAAAAAAACGTAAAGTAGTGGCAAAGCCCCGCACTACATCTAAGCTCTTTAAAAAGATAGCTCAAAGCCAATTAGATGCAGCGACAAGACGAGTGTCGGAGATGAATGAGGTTTTACCCCTCTTTAGCGAAGTTAGAATGTTATTACGTTCAATCGTTATTGAATCTTTGTATTTGCTTATAAATGGCGTGGAAATATTTAGGATTGTGAAGCACTTCTCTCTTAGGGGATTATTTACTAATAGTGTACTATATAGATTTGATATAGAAAGGTATGAAACACTGGGTGAAGTTTAATTAGAAGAAAGGGTACACTTGTCTTATTTTATAACTCTAAATACATCTCCGTTAGACCCTTCACGTCGATGACTTCGTAAATTTAGGACCTGATTTTCGTAAATACAAAAAATGCACTTATTGACTGATTGACATCATCATCTACTATATAAAAAAAGTCGGGTTTTCCTTCCTGACGCTATAACTCCAGAACGCACGAACCGATTTCCATGGTTTTGTATTCGTTGGAAAGGTATATCGGGCTCCGTGAGCTTTATAGCAAAGAAAAGGTGTATCTGGTGGCGAAACGGAGTTCGCCTGGTTTGCTAGCACAGACATGTATATATAAGTAGACAACGCAAGTACCGCGATCTGTATGAAAACCAAGCGTGTCATATTTTTTGTACTGACCTTGACGCGTTATGACGTCACGAGCGCTTTTTAGTGATGTTAATTTCATTTTACGCTAAATCGATTAGGCCGCCACTCGCGCGGCGATTCTAGTATCGTCCTATCCCATCGAAGTAAATCGAAAGAAATCAGATCAAACTAGATCTATGTCTAAGAGGTAGTCAAATAAATGAATCGTAATCGATTACTAAATCGATTCAAGACAGAAAAATGATAATTACCATAGACAGAGGGATGATAAAATAAAGTTATAAACCTTTTAATATTCTAACAAGTAAACTAATGTGTTTTAGCTTTTTCTTACATATGCCCATTGAGTTACCATGTACTACGTACTAGAGAGGCCATCGAAAGAAAGTAATGAAACTGTCAATCAATCAATCTTTATGTCCCGTTGCATCGATCCATTTTCCTTTTATGTTCGGGTTACTTGGAAAACTGAAAAAACAAACATAGTCTAAGCAATAAGGAGTTTTCTTAAAAAACTCCCAAGATGACACTTTAACTAATGGCGTCCATGTCATAATATTTATTTTTAGTACCTTTGTATTAAAATACTTAAAAGTTCTAGGTCAAGTCGTATTAAATGACAAAAAAAATCTATGCCTTTTTTTCTGAAAAATTGCTCCTTCAAATTATCATTTTTCTGTTCGATTATAAAATCGATTAGAATCGAGAACTGTTGCATCAAATGAACATCACTAACCACAAAATTGGACAGAAAAATGAGAACAGAAAAATGAGAAGACGCTATTCATTGCTTGTTATCATACGACGCGATCTTTACCGTGCCAAGTAAAAGCCGCAATGTATTCCGAATCATTTCGTATGATTTGGTATCCGTGTTTGTCACGATCGTTTTCCACAGATATTCTTTATTTGATTTTAAAATAAATAGTGCATATTCTGATTAGAAAATTACTTACCGGTGGAAGGAAACATCTCTGCTAACTCGGCCACTCACAGCTGTGGAGTTTCTACAGTTTATAACGGCGTAATTCGGCATTTTACTTTATTCAGCTTCACGTCTTTCCTTGGCGAACTGCAAGCGCGGACTGAGTGTAGGCCAGCGTCAAGTAAGTTTCATAATCGTAGTTTGGACACGGGAAGTACATACACTCGCTTAGTCTATCTTGATATATGTCCGTGTTTGCTAGTCATATAATATCACTTCAATCTTTTATTTCCGGACTAAGAAACGATGAGATTAATTACTTTCATGCTCTCTTTCAGGATACAAACCCAGTAACGCTATGATGTTGTAATGAACCACTGTGTAAAAATGTATTATGTGCTCATTGGTCATTTTTTCAAAGAGCTGAATTTCAATTGAACTAGAATTCATATTTCACATCATTACACATGAAAATAATAATTAGTTCTTTCTAAAAATCGAATTGTTACATGTTATTTGCCAGTGTTAATAACATATTTTACTGTAAATTCACATAAAGAGGAAATTCTGTGAATGATAGTGATATTTCAGCACTAATAGCCAAACCTTCACTGTATTGATCATTAGAGCAAAATACTTCCGACATCAACACAGCTACCTGTCGGTGCTAAGGGTGATGGTATACTAATGTTATATAGCGATTTATTATCCGCTATATGTAAGCTTTTAAGCATCGTAAACTGTATTGTTTTCATGAACAGGCAACGTACACTCCTGCTGGATGTTTTTCTTCTTTTAGGTCCTTGATTGATAGCTATGACAATAATTACCAATAAGTGTATCTATAAACTTTTAAAATATGAATTAATGTGAAATTTTAATTTCTAGCCTAGCTTAAATGTTGCTATGTATCACTAAAAATCAAATTCAGTCCAGTCAATCATATCCAATTTTAAAGAAGGAAATGAATTTTATTTTTTGTCATATTTAATCTTCACAAGCCAAATATTATGTATGTGATTAAAAACATTTTAAATTAAGTCCACAAAAAGCAATTTAATCTGCATTTCAAATAAAATGTATCAAATCGCTATCCGTTATTAATGTACCCATAACCTAAATTTCGTGTAAAGCGGCAGGTGCTCGGGATGAGTATAGCATTGCACCTGACATTCCCTGCGTGTCTAGTTTCAGCTTACGAAGAAACTTAACTATTTTCAATACATTTGCTAGCAATTTATGTTACTGTACGTTAAGGATATTTGAATAGACAACTTATTTGTTCCAAAAAGTTTATCTTATTATAGTCAGAGTTTTTTGTGATATTATAAACTAATGCTCGTTAAAGTTTTTAAGTTAAAGACTAGGGAGTAACTCAGATTTTTTTTCTGACGGAAGTAACGCTGTGTAGAATTGTTATGTATAGTTTGTCAGATATAATATTATGTATATTATATACTAGCGACCCGCCCCGGCTTCGCACGGGTGCAATGCTGATACTAAATACACTACAGAAAAACTATGAACGTTGTATATAAAAACATAGCGGCCCGCTCCGACTTTATAAAATAGATAGCCGGGCGGCCGGCCGGTACCGCCGCAAACGCTACGTCCCGCAATTTTTAAATCTGTAATATCTTCGAAAATATTCACTTTAATCATACGGTGTAAACGGCCATATAGATCTATATTAAATGAACAATGTATTCAAGGTATTTAATTGGTTAAGGATTAATGCTGTATTGGTTAAAATCGCATCGAAAATTAGCCATTATTTGTCGTAAAAAGTAAATGACAAAAAAAAGTTATTGTGGGTTATCCATAAGAGATAGACATATACCATCGCGGACTTTTCTGTAGACCTTTTCAATGTGTATAATACTTAGTACATTATTTTGATAAAACTCGTAGGGTTCAGCCTGCGATTGCAATGTAAGCGGAAAAAATGTAATTTTTTACGACATCACATTAGAAACCTCAAAAATAAGAGTACTTCTCCACTATTTAATGGATTTTATTATACATATAAACCTTCCTCTTGAATCACTCTATCTATTAAAAAAAACCGCATCAAAATCCGTGGCGTAGTTTTAAAGATTTAAGCGTACAAAGGGACATAGGGACATAGGGACAGGGAAAGCGACTTTGTTTTATACTATGTAGTGATGATGAAGTTTATGTGGGTGTGGAATATGAAGATTTTTGTTGCTTTTTGATCCATTATTCATTGAATATATTTATTAACATTATAAAATAATACAGATACAATTTATAATTCCAAACACTACTGTACTAATGTACAATATATTTGTTTTTTCTTTGCATTTCTTCAGATGCCGGTCACTCACATTCACACGAATACGCAAACACACAAGAGTACTGTGTAGTACTTCATTTGAAAATGTTTTATCCATTCATGAGCGCAAACATTCGTACATTGTACACAAGTCAATGATCCGGGTGACAAAAACTAAGATATTATGTATTATATTATATTATATTATATATTATCTATCTTACCGAAAATGCATAAAATGTCAACTTTTAATGAATTTACCGGCACCTTATGAAGGTAATGTTTTCTCACTAACACATATTATCATATAAATTCCATCACTACATGATGAATCTCGTAAATAAAAGCCAACCGTTCATTATACAAAATAACAAGACTTAAAGGATCCCGCTAAAGGTTAAATATGAACAGTCTGCGCAGGAGTGTCCACTTATTGCAATTTGTGACCATCTTTCCATCACCTCGTTATTACTTCACATTATCACATAGCAATTTGCGGATTCTTCAAATGCAGGTAATAATAAAAGATTTATGGCACCTGCCCCTGTACCATGATGTCGTCATCAGCCTATATGATCCCACTACACAGCCTCCTATGAGGGTACAGGCCATAATCCACCACGCTGGCCAAGTGTTGGCAGATGTCAAAATGTCGTCGAGTTTTTTGATTATTTGACATGTCGATTTCCTAACGATGTATTCTTTCACCGTTTTGAACAGTGGTGATGTTATAACATGCACATATAAATTGAAAAAACTCTATTTATTTCCTGCACGTAATCACCAGGTCTCGAACACACGACTTATCTTATCGATTTCAAATAAGAGCCTCATCACTGAGCCACTACATAAATGATTATGTCTCCATGATGTCTTAAAGCAGGCATCATGGTACGGGGGCTGATGTTTCTTATAATGAACGAACATAATATGGTTATATTGTCCGTTATCAGATGGTTATCAGCAATCATTTGATTAATACTCTTTTAAGGTAATAATATGTTGTTAAGATAATTCTTGAGGCTTCTGTAGGAACGAATTAAATGATGAAATTAATGGTAAATTGTAGTCGTGATATATCTTTTATTTTAATTGTAGAATTGTTAATTGAAAACTATTTACTAATATCGATATGCTACTGATAGACCGCCTCCTTGGTACAGTGGTTGGGGCTTGAGCGTAGAACCGAGGGGTCCTGGGTTCGATTCCCGGTGGAGACGAAGAAAAAAAAATGTCTCTGTCTGGCAGAAGGCTGATCACCTACTTGTCCCTAAAGAAAATCGATCAGTGAAACAGATGTATGAATAATGCATCTGCCCCTTACCCCACTACGGGGACACGGGACTTCACTTTTTCACTGGTAAGTATTGAAAGATAGAGAAGAAAGGTAGATCGTAATATTTCATTGTAGATTTAATGTACCTAACATTCGATTTCATACTTAAGCTCTATTTAACTTTATATTGAGATTCTTAATAAAGACTAAATAATATGTTCATTGTTTTTAAACAGGAAGCGTATAATTTTAATTATTTTATAGTATTTTAATTCTTTTTTGTGTTGTTACACGTGTAAGGAGATAAATGTTGATAATAAGACAAGTGAAAAAAAATACCAAGAACGGAATTTCTTATGAAGTTTTTATAAAGCATGTGTATGCCAAAATTAGCGTAAGTATTCTTATAGGTTATCATATTATTACAGGATATAACAGAGAAGCCGGTAAAAAATTCCAAATAATATTTTGTTTAGCGATTCCGGGAAATCCAACAATGAAATGAAATGAAATGAAATGAAATGAAATGAAAATTCTTTATTGCTTATACTTAAATAAATACAAATGCAAAAGCACACAACACATGATATAAAGCAAGCAAAAGGCGGCCTTATCGCTAGGCAGCGATCTCTGCCAGGCAACCCTTAAAATATAGGAAAACACAAAAGCAAAAAGTGGGTGAGCAAAAACAAGGCAATGCGAAAAAGGAAAACTAAATAAAATATTCTATTACACAAAATACGTTATATTTAAATACACTATCTAAACATATATAAATAAAAATAAAATATATATATATATATATATATAAATATAAACAATATATATAATATATATTATAAATATATATAATAAAAAATACATAAAAAATAAATAAATATCATTATAAAGTACATAAAATAAAATAATTACATAGTTTAATATATTAATTATAGGTATACTTTAAAGGTCATAATTATACGTACATATAGGTATAAATATAAGCTGGACACATCTAGTTTAAGTAACAAAATTATATAACTAACGAGACAGCTAAATTAGAACTAAGAAAGAGACATGAAATGATGTTTTACTAAAATTTTGAAAGAATTTAAGTTTTGGGCTCGTCTGACATTTATGGGAAGAGAATTCCACAATTGAACTGCACGAACAGCAAATGAGTTGTGGAAGAACTTGGTATTATGGGCCGGCATAAAAAGCAAGAGATTAGTGGAGGAGCGCAATGAGTTTACATATTTGAATTTCTCTCGAAGATAGCTTGGAGCTTTTGGATCAAACAACACACAGTACAGGAGATGAAGGACGTGGGAGTTACGCCGCAGTCGGATAGGGAGCCATTGCAGCTTCTTTCGGTACTCAGAAACGTGATCATATTTTCTTAACCCAAATATAAATCGGATGCAGAAGTTTTGGAGTCTCTCAAGCCTATCCAACTGGGCTTCAGAAAGGTCAAGGTAGGTGACATCGGCGTAGTCGAGGTGGGATAGAAGAAGGGAATGAGCAAGCGCTAACTTTGTTGGAATGGGCAGAAGATTCCGTAGACGCCGCAAAGCACCTGCGGAAGCAAACAATTTCCTACTTACATTATTCAATTGAACATCCCAGGATAGTGTTTGATCGATGTATATGCCAAGATCTTTGACTTGTTTACTGTAGGGTATTAGAGTACCGCATAAACTGACCGGAGGAAGCGAAGCCCAGTCAACCTTCGCGATTACCGATGGGCTACCAACAATGATGACCTGCGTTTTTGATGGATTAACTTTCAAACCGAATTGGTTACTCCACTGAAGGACTGAACTCAGATCATTATTCATTGTTTGGATGGCATTCGGCAACTCAGCTAGGGTTGACTGGGTATAGATTTGAACGTCGTCGGCATACATGTGGTAGAGAGAAGTTAAGGATTTTGAGATAGAATTGATGAAAATGGCGAAAAGGAGTGGAGACAAAACGCCACCTTGAGGAACTCCAGCTCGAATATCACACCATGACGAGGATACGTCATCACTGTGAATCCTTTGCTGACGTCCATATAAATAACTATGAAACCAATCAATACTAGTTGGAGATATGTTAAGGGAACGAAGCAGACTCACAAGGACATCGAAATCAACAGAGCTGAAAGCGTTACTAAAATCCAGCAACGTAAGCAATGTGAGCTGCTTGTTGTCCATGCCAAGTCTAATGTCATCAGTGACTTTAGTGAGAGCAGTAGTCGTACCATGACCTGGACGAAAACCGGACTGGAGAGGATTCAGCAAGTTATTTTTATTGAGGAAGGTGTTTAATTGGTGATGAACTAACTTTTCGAGGACTTTAGACAGGAATGGTAAAATGGAGATAGGACGGAAATCGGCAAAAGAGGAAGGGTTGCGTTTTTTCGGAAGAGGAATAATTTTAGCCATTTTCCAAGAAGTGGGAAAGGTACCAGAGGAAACGGAATGGTTAAGAATATGGGTAATGACAGGAACAACTACATCGAGGATAGGAAGGATCATGCTACGACTTATGCAATCACTCCCGACGGCATTAGATGACAGAGACATAATATTCTTCTTAACATCACTACTAGAAAATTGATTAAGACAGAACGGAGGAAAATTAGGAGTTGGAATAGAGGAAAGAGTATTAAGAGTCGTAACTTTAGTAATGTTATCAAAGGGAGGAGATTCAGCAAAATACTGATTAAGAAGTTCAATATTAAAATTTTTAAAATCTGTGTTAGGATCTTTAGAGCCAACTCCTAAGGTTTTTAAGAACTTCCAGACTTTAGCAGGGTCGCCGTTCTCGACCGATGAATGAATGTGGCGTCTTTGTGCATCTCTACAACATGTATTACAACGATTCCGAATCTTTGTGTACTTCTCCCTGTTCGCGTCGATATTGTTCAGCTTCAGTTTAGTTTTAGCTTTAGACTTAAGATGTAAAAGTGACTTTAATTCATCAGTTAACCAAGGTGCAGGGAGGTGTTTGAGTTTAACAGGTCTCAATGGAGCATGCTTGTCATACAATTGTGTAACACGTGAGGTGAAGAGTTCAACCTTGGCATCGATATTGTGTTCAGAATAAACTACGGACCAGTCTATGTCTTGAGCATCACGACATAGTTGATCAACATCCATTCCAGCAAAGTTGCGTCGCAGGGAAATTTTGGATTTAAGTTTAGGAGGACGGATGTTGTAGGAAATATAGATAAGGTCGTGATGGGAAAAAGCATCGGCAGCAAATTGACCGTGCTTAAGGACGAGGTTAGGGGAGGAAACAATAATAAGGTCAAGGAGAGAGGGAGAGCAGTTAGGTAAATTATGGGTAGGATTTAAGGGAAGAAGGTGTAGGTTCGCTGACTCGACTGTAGAAAGGAGAGTCTTGGCTCGGGAATCATTTTTGATGATACAGGTATTAAAATCACCCATTATCAGGGAGTTTTCATAGATGGGAACATAATGATCGAGGATAGTTTGAAAGGAGTGAAAGTAATTTATGGAAAGGGAAGGGCTATAAAAAACACCAAGCAGGAGCTTAGAGTGATGCAAAGTAACCTCAATAATTAGATGCTCAGCAGCATCGGATGGCGGAGGCTGGGGGGACACGCTAATTATTTTGTAGGAGATTTGTGAGCTTAGATAGATCGCGACACCACCGCCAACTCTACCGATCCGATCGTTGCGTATTAGATTATAGCCAGGAAGGGAATAACAGGAGGAAGGAAGGCAGGGCTTGAGCCAAGACTCTGAGATAAGTATAGCGTGTATGTTGAGAGAATCGAAAGTTGTTAACAAATCGGGAAAGTGTGCAGGCACACTTTGCGCATTGATATGTACTGCGTTGAATATTTTGGACCCATTAGGGAAGCAGTTTGAAAGGAGATTATTTAGAGGAGTGAAGGAAGAAGTACTGTGGAAGCTGTCCTCACTACCAGGATCCTCAGATGAGAAAGACAAATAGTTAAAATCACTAGAAGTGCTTTCGTTCAGCATGTTCATTTGACAAAAGATAAATAATAATAAATATATAAAATGTATATATATAAAATATTATAATATAATATAATATTAAATAAATTGTATGAATAAGTATAATAATAGACTATAACAAAATGATAAAGTTTTATGCAAGTAATATGAATCAATAAAGATAAAAAATAATGATTATATATTCTAATGGTAATGAATAAATATGATTGTAATTAATATTCAAGACAAAAAAAATTGTTTATGACTTATTTTAACTACACCCCAGCAATCAATTTAAATGTACAGAATTGAACGCATTTTTAATCTGTGTCGGAACGTTTAAACAGTGACATCTGTGATCTGACAGCCAATGTTTGACAGTTGACAGTAAACAAATTACAACAATGTTTTTATATAGTATCTCTTTTACAGTTTTCCTCAAGAAAATTCATCTTGATAAGGTTTTTAAATACTGGGCAAAGGGCAGAAATAAACAGCTTTTAGAAAAATATCGCCCACTGCATAGCTTCTGTGGATGTAAATATCTTTTAAACCTGTTCTTAAGGTAAATTAAAATAGACTTATTATGACCATAATAACTGTTTTTTTTTTTATATTCTATTCATTTTAACATGATTTTGTACCGCTTACTAGTTTTAAACATGGATGAAGTGAAGTGTGCTTCTTATTCCTACAAGAACAGCTCAAATTTGACAGAGATAAATATAATATAAATTGATATTTTGTATTACTCAAATTAAATAAGATGGGAATACTACGGTAATGAAGACATGAAAGAAACTTAGGTATTTCTTTAGAAATTTGCGGCACGAATTAAGGGGGGGGAGGGGAGGGAAAGGGAGGGGGGAGGTAAGGGGAGACCCCCTATAAAGTGGGGGGGGTGAGGAAACCCCCCCTTCTATTTTTTTTTAATTTTTTTTGAGATTATATTTATACTAGCTTACCGCCCGCGGCTTCGCCCGCTTTGACTTAAACCTAATAAATTATATACTAAAACCTTCCTATTGAATCACTCTATCTATTAAAAAAAACCGCATCAAAATCCGTTGCGTAGTTTGAAAGATTTAAGCATACAAAGGGACATAGGGATAGAGAAAGTGACTTTGTTTTATACTATGTAGTGATGTAGTTAGAAATATAACGAAGATTATGGGCTTTCTTGACTGCTCCGGCGCTGCAGAACGTGGCGCTTGCCCCCGTGTACCTCGTTGCAGGCAGGAGTCTTCACTCGCCTTCGTAGCTTCGGCTTTTTGGTCGCCTTTGGCGACCAGCCTCAGCCACTCCGGCTCGCTTGACTCTGCCTGCTCCTCAGCACACGCGGGCGCCACGCTCCTCCGCGCCTCCGACTTTTTAAATACACTCTAGTGTATGACAGACAAGTACCACGTGGAATTGGGGTGGACAGATTCGGTTCTGTGATTAACAATTTGTGTGCAATATACTTACATACAATAAAAACATTTTTTTTAAATAATTATTTTTCAAATCTTGTATACATGTTTGATACAATTTACAATGGCAATGAATGGATCCATTTTATTTTTTTCCACCCATCGTCTCCACATCTATACTAATATTATAAAGAGGAAAAGTTTGTAAGTATGTATGTAAGTATGTATGTATGTATGTATGGTTTTCACGCAAAAACTACTGGACCGATTTCAAAAATTCTTTCACCATTAGAAAGCTGCATCTTTACTGAGCAACATAGGCTATATTGCATTTTCAAAAAAATTAGAGATCCTTACCAAAAATGTAATAATGTAACCCAAGGTGTAAAAAAATCCTCAATAAAACTTCTGTCATCGCGTGCGCTGCGGAATCTATTGAAGATAGAACAAAAAAATGTTCTACAGTATTATAGAATGGATCAATATCTACAAGAAAGTCCGCGATACCATATGTCCATCTTCAGTAGTTATGTTACTACAACAACTTTTTTACGTTTTCAAAGTAAATAGAAGTGCCGACAGTAATCAAACCATGTTATCCATACACATATTATATTAATCCTTATCCCATTAAATGATGTTTTATTATAGACTGTTTCAATACCAGCAAAATACTTTTTAAATGAAAAGAATTGGATATTCCATTCAAAAGATATATCGAATTTAAAAGTGTCAATCTACAGAAAATAGTAGGTATACTGTTCGAGCAGGCCGTAGTGCGGGGGTCACGGAGGAATTCTACCAATATGCGTCTTGACGGAACACAGTGGGGTTTTGGTCGGTAGGAATCCGACATAACCCACGGCCCCTCCCCTGGAGGCCGTGGGTATCTATGAAAGATTTTCCCACTAAAACAAAAAAAAAAATCAGATGTTTTGCGCGAAGTGACAGTAGTACCCACCTCAACGCTTCGCTTATGAGGCGTGCAAAAAAAGGCCGTAGTGCGGGACGGGGTAAAGGTGATTTTCATGTCCGACCTATAGTAGACTTTTCACTGTAAAGATATCGCTATCTATGCGGGTGAAACCGCAGGGCATTGCTAGTATTCTATAATATTATCACCGAAGTTTGCTGGGTGGTTATAGTTATCTTTTTTAAAAAATCTTTTTACAACATGCCACTGGGACTCAAATGGGTCAGAGGCAACAAATGGGTTGTCTGGGTCTGAGTGATTAACTTTTTTATGAACATACCCATATTGCCCCAAACAATCATATGCTCGCCAATAACCCGTATGAATTGTTGTCCCCTCAGCAACATGCTTTTGAATGAACTATGGTTTTTAATATGTACATTAAGACATTTGTTATCTCTTTCAAACACAATTCTTGTAGTTTTGTCAATGTAACTCAAACAATTTTGAACATAATCTCAAAAATTAAAAAAAAGATTTCTCTGTAATTACACGTTTCCGCACGAAAAGCCGCTAATGAATGTTTCGGGGCATCATTATCGATCGATAAAAATTAAAATCGCGCCGAAATTCGTGCCGCACGTTTCTAAAGTCAACCCGAAACTTATATCGTCATAATAATAAGAAGAAGCTGATTATTATAAATCTGAAAGATATTAAAATTGAATACGTATACATTATCCATTGTTATAGTTCAAGTTTTGTTAACTAGTTTAGGTCACTAGTATAGACTAGTCGAAAACCTTTCAACCATTTAAGTATTTTTGATCAAACCAATAGCTAATAAAAACCATTTAAATGTAAAACTATGATGAAAAATTCTATCACACCGAATATCTTTGCAATATTAATTTAACAAGCAATTAAGGAATGTCTTGTGCGCATCCAGCGAACCTCCATAAATAATGGTGAAAAATTATTCCCTATCTCCAGATCGGCGCTTGGAGCGGTTTGCCTTCCGATTGGGGGTTTATTGAGTCCTCTGTTACACCGTGTTGTAACAAGCAGTATTTTGAGATTTGAATAATTGTACAAGATGTAATTTCAAATGTTATATTACTTTTACCTAGATAAAAATTTATTGTTTTTGTATATTATATAGTAGTAGGTACAATAATTGTATTATGAATATTCCTAGCAATCATTTTAAAACTAGATAATTATAGAGGTAATGTAAATTTGGTGATTATATTATTAACGTTTAACTGTATCTTAAAGCCTAATGATTAAAGGTAATTAATTCTTTTCAATTAATTGATACTTTGAAACAATAATTTGACATCCAATAATTTCAAATAGCAATTATAAACTAAGAGCATTTGATGTTATTTGTAATTATTTACGCGTTTTGAACTCGTTGATTAAGTATATCCACACTGCAAACTCAAAATAGAAGGTAAATTTTGAGTTAATACATAAGCAAATATTAACGATGCTATCTTCTTTGCAATTTTCCAAGTTGAATGTTATTTCAACTGATCATAAAATAACTTGACTGACAACATAATACATATTATATTATTATCTCTATATCATTTTTTCCACTCTTTATAAATTTATATATTTTATAAAGCATTTGAATGCCATAAAACCAAAAATATCAAATTCATATATTATCTCTACAATTCAAAATTGATTACCTATGTTTCCGGTTACAGAACGGTGTAACAGAACCCCATCACCCACCAGCGCTCAGACCGATTAATAATGATCGAAATATTTTAATATTCATAGTCCGATCCAGCCACAGATACGTTTAACCACATTAAATGTTAATTCTCTTTTAAAATGGAACAGGAATTAATGGTTTGGCAAATGGCGCCATTTTTTTCTTAACGTCCCCCGTATAATACTCTCAATGAATGCACTTCCATGATGCTTCTAGGGAATTTAATTGGACGCTTTTATAGAAATAATAAGCACATTTTGTCACTAATTGAAGCGGTTTTTAATACAGATTTATTATATAAATGAAACTTAATTGTGTACTCGATTTGGACGAATTATGCCCGTACACGAAGTAAATTAATTTAGATTCCGTTTTCGTAAATCGTTTTACTCATTTTGTTTGTTAAACGCTAATTTAATTCAAAGTTTCAAAATTAATAAGACGGATGAAATTTTTGTAGATCCAAGAATTAAATGAAAAAAAAAAACTATGAAGACGTTTTGAAAGTATTTTGAGGAAAATGTGAGCAATTTTTCTAGAAAAAAAGAGAACTTTTGCAACTGCTTAGGTCCTTATAAAATCTTATTTAACAATGCTACGGAACCCTAAAAGACAAGGATCAGTATGTTCTTTGCGAAATATTACTGAAGAAGATCTTAAGAATATACTTCTTGGATTCGTAATGTTATTTGTTTCTGTACAATTATTTTATAATTACTTTGTTTCAAATACTATATTACCTATATTGTATAGGATCATAGAGTATTTATAGCCTCATTAACATAGAGGCTAGAAAATCGTTACATAATATGTCTAAGTGTATTACTATTATAAGTATATAACTCACACAATGTAACACTAGGTACATAACATTTTTATTAATACACTAGCGGTCCGCCCCAGCTTCGCCCGTGGTACATATTTACGTTTTAGATAAAAACCATCCTCGTACTTCAAGGAATATAATAAAAAAAGAATTATCGAAATCGGTTCAGCCGTTCTCGAGTTATGCGCTTACCAACACATTTTGCGATTCATTTTTATATATAAGATATGTCTTACTATTCAAACCCATTGCAATACTCCGGTACGTACATCTTCATCAATTATTTAATAACGAAACATAATCTAATCAACGTTTCTTTAATAAACATACAATTCTTATAAATTCCAAACAAAATTCTCATCGATGTCTCCAAAAGCGATAAGCCTGTCTGAATTTTTCATTACAAGCTACATTTTTTTACTTAAAGCTCTCGAATTTACATGTTATGAGTAAAAACGGCATTATGAGTTACTACGTGATTCTTCTGTTTTCTTATAAGCAAAAGATTTTTCTAGAAATATATTTATCACATTTTTTGTAACACGTGCCTACTTACGACATGTGGATTTTTGTGTGTTGTTAGTTATCATCACTACATAGTATAAAACAAAGTCGCTTTCTCTGTCCCTATGTCCCTATGTCCCTATGTCCCTATGTATGCTTAAATATTTAAAACTACGCAACGGATTTTGATGCGGTTTTTTTTTAATAGATAGAGTGATTCAAGAGGAAGGTTTTAGTATATAATTTATTACGTTTTAGACGAAGCGGGCGAAGCCGCGGGCGGAAAGCTAATAACGATATAGTAGATAATAAATAATTCATATATAAAGTACTGCTAGATTGGTTTGGCTTTTTGCACGCCTCATAAGCGAAGCGTTGAGGTGGGTACTACTGTCGCTTCGCGCAAAACATCTGATTTTTCAAACTTAAAATGTCTTTATGTATCATACATTGCACTTGTAAGATAATACATACACACACATATTAAGAAAAAACACTATTTTTAACGTTCATGATATTTTTGATGTCATTTTTGTTATTTAAACTAGTTAAAAAACAGTTTAAAAAAGTTCTGTCTTGGACGTCCGTGTGTCTGTATGTGCGGATCCTTTTTCTTGTTAACACGATAGCGACCGAAATACTTTACTAATCGAGTCTTTTTTTTTCTCTTACGCTTGAGTATGCTCAGGAATAGAACCCTTTCATTTTCAGGGTCTGATTCGATGTGGTTTAATTGTTATTAAATAAACAAAAATAATTATTAATAAATAATTATTAAAAAAAAATTATGAGGCGTGCACTTTTGGATTTTCCAAACTATTTTATTATTATTGGAATAATAAAAAGCGCTCTAAGTCTACATGTTTATTTACCACTGCCTCTTTGTAGGCAAGTCATTTTAAAACTGTTTAAGGTATCGCAGAACTAAAAATTCGCAGTTATTTTAAATTTTAAATACTTATATATGCCTTTTACTGATTTTTTCCACTGTGAAGGAATATTATTATGTATATTGATTAAATATATAATATATTCTATACTAATATTATAAAGCTGAAGAGTTTATTTGTTTGTTTGAACGCGCTAATCTCAGGAACTACTGGTCCCATTTGAAAAATTCTTTCGGTGTTAGAAAGCCCATTTATATAAGGCTGTAGGCTATATATCATTAGGATAAGACCAACAGGATTTTATGTACATTATTCTGTAAACATACTACAATTCTCGGTCACCCCAACAACAGTGACTATCCAAGAAATTTCGATAGCCATTAATAAATGAGAAAGTGTATAGTCCAGAAAAGCAACGTTATATTTAAGGAGATATCGCTTCGCCCAAGTAATTGAAATCCCATTACCAGTGATGAAAATGAAGGAGCCTCCCAACCGAAGGAATCAGATGGCAAATAAAATGTGAATCGACCTTTGTCTTGCCCCGAGCGGGAAAAGATTCAATTTGTCAGGGGCTTTGTGTGGGATAGGGCAAGAGAGAAAGAGATGGTAGGATGGAAAATAATGTCAATCTATTAAAAAAAGACGTGTGGCACTCGGGGACTGCCGCGGTAAAGCTATTGCATGCTATGCCTTCAAGTCACACCTCCGCGCCCGTCGGAGTGGGGAGCGTGAGGTTTTTCATTACGCAATTTCTGGATTCGGTCCCCGCGATAGAAGCTATGCAATAGCTTAAAAATTACAATGTCTTTACAAGTTATAGAGAATCAATGTATAATCGATTTGAAAAGTCACTTCTAGCACACTTCTACTGAAATGAATCGGCAAGAAACACGATGTTGTATTGGTCATTATTTCTATTTGTGTCTATTGTCCATATAATTGGAATATGACATGAGATTTAATATTCCATTTAACTTATGCAATGTGACTGACGTGAAAAACACTAGCATCTATTTTGTATCTTACAATATGTAAAAGACCATAACATCAGCTGTCTATAGAAAGAAATTTACTGTTGTAATTATAATTATTTGTATATCAAGGTTCTCCAGTAGTGTTGCTATAGAGATAAGAGAATAAAAAATAAAAAATGGCATTTTAAATGGCACAAAATGGCACAAGAATAAGGCCCAAGCGCAAGCGGTTCCACAATCGCTTCCGCTTATAACACAAAGGGCTGATAGTGCTGACGCAACGCAGTGCCTCAGGGGGTTAGGATTTTTGTCGTCAGACACCTGCCCGAAAGATCCGCTTTCTTGTTTATGAATTGGTATTGAAAATGACAGGCGTTTAGTATGGATAAATAATTGCATTGAAAGTAATAGTTTTAGCGTAATGGAGCGTGGAATGATTAGGGTTAACGAAATTATTTACGGTACGATTTTCATACTTGATACTATTTCGTATTTGAAAACAATGGTAGATCTTTGTGAAAGTTTTGATTCGTGTGAAGGATATAAGTATTCGTATTAGTTAGTATAGTTATTCGTATTAGTTCATTTCTTGAAAAATTGTTAGGTATTATGCTTTTATAGTTTTGTTTCAAGCTTGAATCATAGTTACGTTTTGTTATAAACAATTCAGCTCACCCTTATTTTATACGGTCAAACATAAAAAAATCGTATGAAAGAAAAAAATAATAAGTATCTCTGTTTCAACAGTTATCAATTAGCCTCTTAGCCTCAGTAAGTGATACAGCTGTAAATAATTTCTATTACATACATTCAATTTAGGAAAAAAGCCTTGATAGTGAACAAGAAGCAATTGTAAGGAACACCGATCGCCCTAAGGGAAATCGACTCGCTACAACATCTATGTTTTTATATGGTAAGTGGCGTTATTTATGTGTTTTACCTTTTTTTGTTTTTCTAGCATGGAATAAGGGAATTGCTTTACTTGTCACCTATGTTTATTTCTATGTTCAGGCAATAATTGCTTACTTGGTTTCTTAAATCTATTTTTAATATTCTGTCTAAAAAAATGGACCAATTATTTTTCCGCCAAGTAGAGGTAATAAAAATAAACATCTAAAAATAGATAATGCTGTAAACATCCCTATATAATTAAAAACGCAGCCCCAACCACAGCCAGCAAATTAGTTACCACCCAATATTTATCGGGCAAATAGCGTCGGCAAACAAAATTTCCTTTTTTCATTTGATCAGCTACGGTGCCTTTGATCCAGATCGGTTATTGCTTTACAAAGGGTAAAGTTGTGTGTTTGTCTCGACCCTTGTCGGTTTTCAGCGAAGATTTAATATAAATTCAGACGTTTTTGTAATTTGTTGACGGTACACAAGTTTTTTTAATTAGTTTTTTGGATACGTAAGGATTCTAAAAGCGAGGAGAACTTTTTGTTTAATTACTTTCATAGGTAACTGGTCCAGTCACTTAAAAATTTTTAAAATTAACAGTGGAATTGAACATATTCAATAAATTGTTTTGCTATAATAAGTACTAGGTTATACACGAACTAAATTATTTTCTGAAAATTATTTCATGTTTAAAACTTTCAAGTTATTTAATATACAAATTATTCGTAATATATTGTTTATTCTATATCCTGTGTCGCAATTAAGCTGTAGTTTTCACTTATAAAAAACTTCAGTCTTGTAAAGTACCTATTAAAACTTACGGGATAAATAATAGAATGATTAAAATGCGTTTCAAATCGTATAAAAATACTTTAATTCTCAATATAAAATACGCTTAATCCAGACACAAGAAAAAGATTCAATAGAGAAACATAAAATCTCATAATTTTTATGACGCAATCAATCTACTCCACAAACTTGAAACTTCATCATTTGTTAGCTCTCCTTGTTAGTAGTTAAATAATTTAATTCAAAAGAACATTTCTCTGTAAATAAAACTGTAAAAATTACAGTCTATATAAAGTTCGTTAGCATGCGACGGAAAAAACGCGGCGTTTATTTCATGCTTCATAGACTTTCATAATTGTATAAAACTAGACGACTAGAGTCGATTGAAAGTCAATATTCATAATATAGTAACGTTCACTACGTGTAAGTGAAATAATGTACATTTTATATTCCTTCAATATACGTGAAGACCACTGCGTAGACAATTTGTAAGCGATCTTGTGTGCGAATAAAATCCTGCCTTAAGAAGTCTCATTCCGTCTCACTCCCTGACGCCACAGTCTTACTGGGGTTTGAGTCGCTTCAGACTCAGTTGTGTTTTTGCACAGTACTTACTTGAAAGAAGAAGAAGAGAAACGTGGTTAAATAAATATTATACTTACCAAATTATTATCCTACGTCTGGTGTAATGTTATCGTATAACCATTACTCACAATATTATCAATGGGAAATATTATATGTATATTCAAAAGAGTTTATACATTTATAAATCATACAGTTTTTAGTTTATTAAAGTTATTAACGTGTAACTACACCTCGTGTGTAAACCGCCTAACATAAGAAACTTTCGTCTCGAGAGGAAAGTTGGCAACTAGTTACTATATCGGGATTATTATGGGCTTAAGGCAAAACCAAGTAATTCTGTTTCATATTATTGGACAAGTTTTTTTATGATTCCGACTTGAGAAGTATCGTACAATATTATTTGACCACTTGATTGTTTATTAGTTTTGGACTATTGACTTATTGGTTATAACTGTTCCATAATATGCGGTCTTATAGTTTTGGAAGTTTTCGTATGAAGTGCTGTTATTATTGATATTTGATATTTGTTGAATATATCCGTTAAAAGTTAGGTTACGTTTAGCCATTCTGACGGTATTGAGTTATTAAATATCTAATATCTATCCTTCCATTCTTAAGTAGGATAGTAGGATTAGCTCCTACTAGCTATCTAACATAAAATTTTCTTTTCTTTTCCACTAATTGAAAAACAAAAAATATGTTGTAAAAACTCAAAGATTTATTGATTAATTAGACTTCTTCTAGAAGCACTTTTAAATTGTCATAACACATTTTTAACATTTACCACCGATTCGAAAAGGAGTATCTATGGAGAGGAACCGACAAGAAACTCGATAAAAAATTGAACTGTCGGTTTCCATAATCGGGAAAGATTAGAAATCCATTACATCATAACATTCAGGGAAGAAAGGAAAAAGTGTCATAATATTTACATAATTGCATTACTCAACGCCACCCGTGAAAATATTAGAGGACACCTGCCTCCTAACTTTTGCCTCTAAAAATATATATTTTAAACTTCTTTCATAAATCAGACTAACTTGTTTACGAAGTAATTTCCTGAGCAGCGGTGGATTTTTGTAAATACTTAAGTTACGTCTACACGATTTGTAAAACATACTTATTTAATTTATAATTATGTAAAAAAATACGTTTTTACATAAGCCGTTTTGTTAACGATAAAAGCTTTTAATCTGATACATAACCGTATATTTATAGGTACATAAAATAATTTCCAGAACAGCAGTTAAAAAAATGTATTAAAGTTCATTCGAATAAAAAAAACCATTTAAATAGTTTTAATTTGAATTTGATTCACATGCTGCATTCCTATAGCTTGATTTGATACTAGCTTGCCTCTCGGTTTTACCCGTATTGCTCCGCTCCTATTGGTCTTAGATAAATGGACTATCTGACAGGGAAATAATTTTTCTAATCGGATCAGTACTTTTTGAGATAAGCACGGTTAAGCAAGAAAACAAACAAACAAATTCTTCAACTTTAGTTTCAGCTTCAGATTATTTATAGATTTGTTTTAATCTCGATTCAGCGCAGTACATACTGAATCACTCAAACCCCTAAATAATATAAAAACTTCCAGTACATTCGGGCTTATATCAATAACTCTCGTCCCCAGTTCCTATGACTCCCTGGAGCCGTTTATCGCACCAACTTAGAGCTGACAAGTCACTGAAAGTTTTCAACTGTTTAACTTTCGTGTTTTATCATTCATACATTGTCCTCTGGGCTGAGTTTGGGACACACTTATAATAGAATAAGGCAACTAAAGGAAATTGGGAAAAACGTTGTGTCCTTGGCCAATCAAGGATCGATTGCTTAGGTAGCGCACTGCAAATATTTCCTGGGTATGCTTCAATAAATAAATAATGTCTACATGTATTTAAACTATTATTAAAACTGCATACTGAAAGCTCGAATTAATGCAATGCAGTGTATTTTAGTGCACAATATAGAAGCCGATAGGCCATCCGTATTCGCAACGTAATTTCACTTAGAAAAACAAGAACAAAAACGATAGAAAAGACTTGGGTATCACCTTGTCCGAACAGAAAATCTGAAATGCATCTGCTCCATTTTTTTGAGTATCTCAATAGAGTATAAATTCATTTATTGATAACGACATATTAAGATCAATTGCCTTCTAAATTAAAACGAACTAACATAATATTTTCTACTAACTAAACAAATCTATACTAATATTATAAAGCTGTTTATTTGAACGCGCTAATCTCAGGAACTACTATTTATTAGTTCGATTTGAAAAATTATTTCGGTGTTAGATAGCCCATTCATCGAGGAAGGCTATAGGCTACATAGTACATAATTATCATTACGCTAAGACCAACAGGAGCGGAGCCACGTGGGTGAAACCACGGAGCGCAGCTAGTAAAAATATAAACTTCTTTATTAATAACGACAAAAGTTCATTTGCCTGCTCATTAAAATGAACTAACATATTTTCATTTTTTACCTACACAACCAAATGATTATTAAACATAGAACAAAATCCGTTATCTCTTTGAAATGTAGATTAAAATATTAAAAACTCAGTCAATAAGTAAAGTATGAGCTTACAAAGTTATTTCGCATTTTAATATTGAAGTTTCAAGTTGTCGAGACGCTACTGGTTTTTAACAGCGCAATAAAACTGCACAGTTCTT
>CAJQZN010041196.1:103592-118907 GCA_907164685.1 Colias eurytheme | reverse complement strand
GAAAGTATCATTAAAAACTATGAAATAGTTTTTGACTTTATCGATTCATCATCACTTTACCAATCGAATCTTATCATTTTGATCTATACCTATAATAAAAAGTATATATAAAAATGTATTTATTCTCTCTTAACACAGTTATTTACAATATTTAAAAATCAATAAAATCACCACAAAACTACGTCTATCTGAACTAAAAACATTTTGTTTCAATCAGCGCCTACTTCGTATGCGAGTCGCGATCTCAATCCCGCATCTCAAATGAATCCCACCTAATCCCACCATTCGTTTTGATCCGGAAGGTGTACCTTAATCGCTCAATAGGAATTTAGAAACAATGGCCGATAAACGAATTGTAGATTGCGATCTGTTTGGAACAGTGAATATTCTGTATCATTAAGTAGAGAAGTATTGAGTTTACGAATAGAGTTCATGCACATTGCCATATATCATCTACTGATAGTTCTTTAATGTTTTTTAACCTATTCATCGGTTTTTTTTCAACATGTAACGAAGAATAGAGTTCCATTCGCATTAGAATATAATTTAATATTAAAGTTGAAATAAAATGCACTGATATAACTCAAATTTTTTATTGTGCATCCACCATCCTATTACAATTTTAATAAATACGGTAATTATATTAAATTTCCATTTCCATAAAGTTTTTCACACTATACATATTTAAAACTTAACCGTTTGCAACAATTGCAATAGTACGCACATATTTGATTTCTTCTCAAAATAACATCGTGTTCTTAAATCCATACAATTTGGTCCACAGATAGTATCTACTTGACGTATGTTTCGATTGCGGCCGTGAGCGAGCGCGGCCATTACGCCCTCCTCCAAATTGATTAGTATCGTTCTAGAAAAACTTACCGACAACCCTCGTATTTATCTCCGAATTTGAATGATCTATGGATTCCATTGCGTATTAGTTTTATTGGTGAGTAAATTGAAATGGGTGTTTGTATCAATAAGTTTTATGTGCAATTCCTAAGGCTCATGTCCGTTAGACTTTGTACTGTAAATGATTTGGCTTTTCTTGAAATCACCCTTTAAACTGATATATATTATATATATATTTGTTTGTCTGTCTATCAACCAAATATCTGACTCTGAACCGAACATAACGTATAACAATATCTCCTGATCGTTTTTAACAAGATTGGCCTATATAAAACATACTATGTATTCACAAGAATGTTAATCACTATTTATACAAGCAAAAATACACGTAAAAGAGTTTTACTTCAACCAAACATGACATAATTTTCCAGATCATTCCAGCAGTACGAAATCGATAAAGCCGCGTCAGTCATCGCTGATAGCAGTTATTTATAACTGGGATAATGTACAGCTAAGAGCAAGTGTGAAGTATGCGATTTAAATGCAGCTCGTAAATCCACACTGCACTGGAGTCGCATTGGCACGCTCTGTGTGCATACACACAGATTTTTGGAGTGGCTAGCAACAGACAGACGGGTTTGTAGTTTGGCTGCTTATAATCTCTATATGAATGGTTAGCAAAAGATTAGGGATTGTAGGTTTATCTGTTCATAAGCTCTATATGGTAAGAGAAATACATGATAATTAAATTTCAACAATCAATATTTTCGTATTAATATCTTATACCGAACAATTAGCGTAATGATTGCATTTAATAATAAAATAAATGGTAGGCGTTTGATTTATGTTATTAATGACAATGTTAAAAGCAGGCAACGCACTTGCAGAGGCCCTATCTCTGCCAATATCCATGGCCGGTATTGACCATATCCCATCAGGCGACTCAGTAGAGTATGTCTTGTGTAAGTGCTTCTAAAATAAGTCTAAATGAAATAAATAAATATTTGAGTTGGAGTTTGAATTTAAGAGCAGGCAACTGGAGCTGATAGAAAGTGGAAAACGGTCTAAATTCATCAATCACATCTACTTTAAGGTATCCAATTCACTCGCCTCTTGAAAATACCCACATTATTAACCATACAGTTGTAAGATTTTAAAGTTTTAGTTCGATTAGAAGCTTGCCAAACATGCGATCCGTGTGTATTTCGTGTAATACTACAAACCGTGTATTGTACTGCGGTAATTAATGTAAAACGCTGCCGGTTTTAACTTGGCCGGAAAATGGGATGTTATGTTTGAACCTTTTGTCCGAAGTTAACTCGCGTATATATTATATAGTTTCGCTCTTTAACCGCTTATTTTGTGCTGAATTAAAATACTCGGTTACTTTATTTAACTGTTGTGTACTTTAATAATTGTTAACGCGAGTCTCCGGATGTTTACAAAATAAATGGAGCTTCGAAATTTTTATATTTTTATATCAAAATTTGTACTTAAGAATTTAGGGTCCATGTATATGCGTCACTTTTATAAAGATATATTGAAAAATAATTATTATTCCAAACTGTATAATAATTAATAATCATAATATACCTAATTATCGAAATCAATAAACCAATTGTAATAAATAAGTAACTCTTAATTACAATATAATATTACACGCGAAGGTGTATAATAATTATACTTCAATTATAAAATATTCATAAGCAAAAAACAATTTACGAACGATATTGTCCAAAAATCTAGAGGAAATATAATTTGAATAATATGGGAAATTAATTAAATTTGTTTATTTACATTTATTTATTTTAACCAGTATAATAATAGATTGCTAGTTTCTCAGATATTAAATTACTTATAGATGGTACGAACCTTTAAAATTTCAACCTATTTATGTTTTGTTTACAGATATTTTTCCACTCGTACTTACCGTAAAAATAAAAATAAAATCTCAAAAGTATGAAACACATGACAATACGCGCAGTGAGCGTAATTAAAAATTCACGTATATTCTTCGCGTGGTTGAGTAGACGAGCGTTTTAAATGCTTCAACAAAAATTACGTATTTTACGCATTGACGGAGGTAAGTAGATTATCAATACAATCGCTTATAATTATATTATGAGCAGTGCAGCGAGAATCGGGCATTTCACATCTGCATCTTCACCATTTTTTACGATACTGATTACTAATCGCCAGGTTAATCCCTGGCGATTACTAATCAGTAACGTAAAAAACTCGAGGCTCAGTCATTAGAAAGAAATCGACCTCTCTCTCACTCTTCCCCTGCATTAGACAGTAGACTGCAGTATTGAAATGAAACATACAGTTGATAAATATGAATGAAATGCTTGCGTGTGATTTTTTGCGAATTCATTTTTTTTTTTCATTTAGAAATTAAAGACTTTTAACGGATTGTAAACGTGAATTTTTTATTATTATATTATTTTATCCCGGTGTTTTGAATACTTTCTGACTCCCCATGACCATGCTCGCTATAAAGCTACGCTGTCAAGCGTTCGTCGGGATAGAAATACTCGTAAAATCCGTTAAAAAGTTTTTAGTTTTTTTAATCTTATTACGAGCATACGTATGTACATAGAAATATATAAAAAAAACGCTCGTTTACACTGCACACGTTTTCAAAACAATTTCAAACAATGGTTAGTTGGTCAACGCCCTTTGCGTTGCATAATATAAATAGGATTTTCATTTGTGTGTTTGTGAGGGTTTAAAAACAGGAAACTGAGTGAGGTTTTGTGCCTGAAGTCCCTTAGTTTTAATGTTTTAACTGTTTGATATTTAGTTTGTATATTATAGACATACTTTCGTTTAGTAAACTTTTTTTTTCATAGGATACTCTCAGTTAAATCACGGTTATACTATCAGATATTACCGTGGTTATAGATTTAATCTAATCCCTCTTTTAAGGTAAATTTCTATATACTTACGCATTCACAGCAAATATAGGATATCAGCCGTCTATTTCCTGCCAGACCAAGATCTTTTTTGTTCCTCCACCAGAAATCGAACTTCGGTATAAGTTATGTATTCATTAACATGTTAACCACTGTACCAAGTAGGTCAAACTCCAATCCAATAGATTTTTGTTATGACCATTGCCCAAAGCACACAGCACTCTATCACAGTGCGGCCAATCGGTTCCATGTTGACAGATTGACGGATTGACATATTAATCACACGCGGTCTGTTGAATTGACCTGGCACCTGTGCTGTTAATCTATAAATTTTATTTTCATAGTCATTTGTGTGAAGAAATATTGAAGAAGCTGCTTTTGAGATGCATCTTTATTTAGTAGGTTACGGCTCTGCTCAGGCAGAACCGGGATACACAAAACAGAATAAAATATAACGTATGATACTCAGGAACGATACATAAATGCAAGTAAGTTAAAAATGTTTCGTCAAATATCCCCTGCAGAATTATTTGGCAATTAATAGATATATTTATCGTTAAAATGGTTTTGCAGTAAAAAATGTTTTTAAACCAGCAATGAGGTAAATATTATTTTTTTTAGATTAAATTATGTATTCCATACTATTACTATAAGGCTTTTGGCAAAAGCTACTTAAAAGCTCTTGAAGCATGAACCAGATTATTTTGTATACTTACCTACTTTTTGGTCACAGAAAAATATCCTAAATACACACATATCTATTTTATTTGCTAAAAAAAATCCGCGTACTGTATTTGAACTTTAAATCCAACAATTTTTCTCTTGACATACTAGCTAAGCCGAGTTTTAACCAAATTTGTTTTTCGCTGCATAAATGGTTTTAAGCACATATAACCAATTTTGGCAAGAATTTTTAGTTTTAAATAGTTCCTAAATACTTTGCTGATATAATGGCTAATGCGGTTTATTTATTTATGGTACAGTTTAAATACATAGGTATTTATAAAATGCGATAGAGTTAAAGATATTGTGTAACTATAATATCTTATAGTAATGTTAAAACAAACAAAATTATTATTGACATTTCAATTTCTAACACAAAAGTAATGTGTTTATTTTGTTTGTTTTAACATTACTTTTGTGTTAGAAATTGAAATGTCAATAATTCTCATTTAAAAAACCAAGCTAAAGTTTCTTAACCGTTTCCTTCTGATAATATCACTGATAGCTTATTTGCCACTTTTTGACGATTGTAACTGATAGTTAATATTAGCTAAACAAACACACAATACATACAAAAGAATTACATTTCTAAATCCTATATTACATAATGCTCTAAATTCCCCTTTTCTAAAAAACCTTAGAAAAGCCATAATCTCAATTCTTACATTCAGAAAGTAATTTTTAAAATGTAGGTTGTACAGTCATCAACGCTACACTGTGACTGATTAATGTGTCATCTCTATAAGAGTAGGGTTGGCACAAATATTCATTCATTCATTTAAATTTATTGTGAATAGATTTTTGACGTGACAACGTCTTATAATTCGATAGAGACGGCTGCACGCACGAAAAAACATGACTCATGCGGCGTTACCTCGCTCTGAGGCGTTCCATATAAGGCTTGAAGTGCAAGCTAGAGCGCGGAACGAGCGACAAAGAAGCACAATCGGCCGTTGTCACGTTCAACTATCGTCAGTAAACCGACTTTACAGACAACCAATTTTTTTTTATGTAAAATATAGGATCAGGAGCTGCGTGGTATAATTAATTTGTTACATTCAATATAAACGAAATCTCAGTCTACCTGTTTATAATTCTAAATGCCTGGTTAAAATAATAATACATCTAAATGTTAAGTTTTATACAAACGTATAATCATATTGATTCAATCGAATCATATGAAATTTAAAATATAGATACTAAGATAAAAAATATCGTCAAATAAATAATTTGTAATACATTTTAATTTTACTCTCCTGCTCCTCCTCCTATAGTATTCTACAAATAATAATATAATATTATATTAATATCTATAGGTAGTTGTTTTATGTTTTTTTAGTAACCTATTTTACATTAATCTCATTTCTGTATATGTAACGATTTACCAACCCTATCCAGAGAACGTATACTATGTCAAGGTTTGGAAAATTTCCTTCTATTTGCTTGAA
The DNA here is from genome assembly GCA_907164685.1 of Colias eurytheme. Taxonomy (NCBI): domain Eukaryota; kingdom Metazoa; phylum Arthropoda; class Insecta; order Lepidoptera; family Pieridae; genus Colias; species Colias eurytheme. Next base: position 112,966 of record CAJQZN010041196.1, on the reverse strand, counting down.
TTGAGATTCTACAGACTGTGATAAATTTTACATTACAATAAAGTACTTTATTATGTTTTACTCTTGTTAGAAGTATATTCTATAATGGCTTTGTCATTAATAACATCTTTGTTTGAATCTTGTATCATTTTATGTTATCATATTTGAAACAAACAATTTTAGCATACCTATATCTTCACTAAGAAGGCTGATCACCTACTTGTCCCTAAATAAAATCGATCAGTGAAACAGATGTATAATGCATCTGCCCCTTACCCCATTAGGGGACATGGGACTTCACTTAATATCTTCACTCAAAGAAGTGATTTTAAACAACTTGTTTGTAGCTGCTTTGCTTGCTTAAATTTAATTAACTTATATATAATAACTAATACTTGATATAAACAATTCGTTTGTTCTTTTCAAGCTTATTAATATTATCAGCCTATATTTTTGCTTACTGCAACTACATAGGCCACGACTCCACCATATTGACCAAGTAGGCATAGTTCACCCGTCAACCTTTCTTTCATTTGCATGCCAGTAACCGAACTAATTAATAATTATCCATCAGCTATGAATCATCATCAAGAAACCTGCTATAAAAAAAATTTACTTTCGGACATTGGAATTCAACTACAAAAAAAAGCAATTTCATTTTTTTTTCCAGTCTCGAACTTGGGACTTTGTTATTTAATCTTGAGGCTCCACTGAGCTGCTCTAAGACATATAATCACAGAGTCACAACTCACAGGTGGTGTGGTCTCTCTCAGGAAATTAATGGCTGTGAGCTTTGGCTGATGTCGTGACGTCTTCAAATGAATTAATGATATAAGCTGCTATTATATTAATGTTTGAGTTTGTAAGCTGAGATAATAATCTGTTTAAATTAATTTGCGGTTTGCAGTTATGTTTGTGTTTTGTTTATATTTGCTGCAGTGTAGTTTACTTCGTGGATTAGAATGATATAATATTTTGTAAAGAATAAGCGGCTATTTCTAATATAAGAGGAGTCGCAAATTTACGACATATTTCGATATAATTATATAACTAAGTTGATTATTTCTGATTTGCTAAAGCTTTGATAAAAAAATCTAAAATATTATTCAAAAAACCGACAACGCTATAAAATGTGTGTAGTTTCCATTCGTATGCAGGATGCTGAACACTTTACATTGAATAAGTTTTCCAAATCCCTAAACATCACAACATCTGTCTCAATCTTTTCATACACGAAAAGTAAAACACAAAATAAAACACCAGTTAACTGAATTTCGCGTCCATTAATACAAATTTAAAGCAAATAGACGTTATTATCATCCGTCATGTGTAAGCTTTATTTAATGCAATAACTCGACGTGATTAATATCGTTTGCGATACGTCATTTACTGCATTGGCCGTTATAAATTTATAAAACGTTATTTCTTGTATTTTTCATCATTAATGTTGCATCATATGCGTTCTTTACAATGCTTTTACAGCTGTTATTTATCGAAAGTGTACAATCTTCGTTAATTTTTGCTCTGGTAAGTTAAAAATTTAATCGATTGCTGCAACTAAGAATCTAACTTATCGGTTGCTAAAATAACGGATTGTTGCTTAATTACTATCGTTAGTATTGACTTTATTATATGATAATGTTGGATGAGATAATTAGGTCAAAATAAAAACAACGATCGGTCTATTTAGTTCGTTATCACCACACTGTTATACGAAAATACGTCATTTTATTGTCGCATATAGAATTACAAGAGCAGACTAATCAGATTTTTAACAGGGTAATATTATCGTGTGTGATGTCCTAATCAATTATATTACATAAGAGCTACCGTTTCTCTACATATGCGAAAGTCTTGCTATACACATATCCACGTAAACTTTCGTATTAAAACACAACCAGAACTCACAAACAAGCTCAAAACTCTAACTAGAACAGCGAATAAAAATATCTAGCGAGTAAACAAATAACGATAATACTTCATAGCCGCATTGCAATTATTCGAGTAATTCTAGAAGCGTACATACAGAATGCAGTTGAAAACTGTCCGCCATTAATCTAAAGTTTCTCACTTAGAGACTCATTGGGGTACCATTTTGTACTTTTTATGTGGAAATATGTCGGGTTTCTTTATAATTTCGTGACCCCTTATAGAAGTTTAGGCTTTGTTGAGATTTAATGTGCATACTTTGTTCGCCTGACTGATGTTATGATGGCGTTGATATGTCATTTTCAAGTATATTAAAACGATTAAAATGGACCTAATTTTGATGTAGTTTTATGTGTTGGATTGTAGTCTATATTGTAAGTATCTGTAATTTATTATTAATCTAGTATTTAATATAATTTTTGATCATGTGGAAGGAACCTGCCAGAAGCTTAAATTATCAACTTGATATACCATTAAAGTAAATACATGATTAAGTTCTAACATACCTAAGTATCATACCGCATGTCCTAATGAACGTGATACTGCTTTAAAGAATCAAAAATAATTTCTTCCTTTACCAGACTTTAAACAATAAACCATTTATCTAAACAATCCACCACAACAAAGATTAATCAGGAATTTTATCCGCACGCTCATCTTGTTCAAACAACAAACTGTTAATTGGCTGGCTTGTAGGTGCTAATAAATTAGGCAGTGCACACACTAGCCTCCTAAGTGGAGAGCACACGGTGTCGTCGGTAATTCGCCTATTAATCATTGCCGGCGGTTGACGCCATGTGCACTGCCACTGCATCATAAATATAAGTGTGTTTATGGGTGGCGATACGATATTTTGTCGTGGGTAAAGGTATCGGGGGACATGGAAAGAAGGGATGTTCTTTGATTGGTATTCTCGAATGTTGTTGGGTTACTTCAATGTTTTTTTTTTATTATTGGTATTATATATAAGACGTTCTACGTTGTATTTTATTGTTATCAGTGAGCGAAATATAATTTCTAATTTTATGTAAACGGCTAAAAGAAGACTCATCCTGCGTTCTTAAAATTTCTTATACATAGTTGGCACCAAACTCGACTATTGTCTTACGGATATTCTATACTAATATTGTATATTTTTGCATACATTCCAATATTGCGATATAATAATCATTTAATAAATAAATACCACACATATTATACAAAATGTTAAAACAAAGATAAAACCTTTTTAAATATAACACACGCTTTACCTTATTTTATAAACAATTTCTCCACTCCTTGAATACGGTTATAATGATTTCAAGAAAAATATCGTCAAGTGTAAAGGAAATTTATGAAACCCGACCTTCATTTTTCACCGGGTCATGCATAGTTCACGTTGGGAATATAAGCAGGAAAAATATATAAAAAATTATTTATTTCCGCGCTGAGATGGGAAAATATTAAGGCATTGCCAGACGAAGTTTTCTTCCCCTTTACTTACTATGAAACCTTGCCTTTTTTGTTGAATGAGTCTTCCATTCATTATTTAATAACACAATACATGTCTCCTATAATAATTAATAAGACTTTAAACGATGTAGTCCAACTATTCCTTCTAGACATTAAGGTTCAAGTTCTTTTCGTGTTGAAGCAACGTTAGCATTTTTTGTCTAAAATAATTCGCATTGGGAAGATTTTCTCTATTTTTTGTAGCCTATTAGTGGTAGACTGAAGATACGCAAAGAACTTATTAACTCTATTGACCTTACTTTTGGATGGTCTGCAAAAGCTAAAAACCGGTAATAGGTACATATATTTTTTTGTTCATTTCTCGGTATCAAGTAGAATAAACAAAGGTTTCCGTTTAATTCATACACTTAAAACGCCACTATCATAGAATTTACTCATTACCACGACTTGTTACCGCTAACTACAATACCCGAAGGACCTTTCGCAAAGGTCTGCAATAAACTTGTAATTATTTACAATGTCGCGTCTCCAGGACCATTAAAAGGACCGTAAAGTGCACGTGGCTGACGTTTTATGACGTCAACTATGTTGTTATATTGACAACGGGTTGATATAACACAGGTATAAAAACAAATGATCTGGGTATAATTGAAGGATGTAAAATATGTACGTGGAGCTTACTTTTTAGCGTATTAAAAGAATGGATCTAAGATTGTAGAGAAAATGCGGGGAATTTTATTGCATAGCAAACAAAAAGCTTGTGGTCTAATAGCTAACTGATGTGAAGTGAAGCAAAATAAATTCAGATATACAATAATAAGTCCAGAATACTGATAGGATAGCAAGAGCTTTCCTGGCCTTATAAACATGAACAGAACCTTTGACTAGGTAACTACATTTTGACAAATCATCATCATCAGCATTATAATATTATGTTTCAACTAATGTACCCATTACCCACCGGCCTTCTGGGCGCAGGCCATAATCTGCCGTTGAACTTTTGATTCTTCGACATGCCAGTTTCCTCACGTTATTTCCTTAATCGTTTCGAGCAGCGGTAATATTAAAATTTTGAAAGATAACAATGATCAAGAAATTTAACAGCCATCTCCCGCACTACAATTTGAGCATCAATGAGGAGTTATACCAGGTCGCATGCGACGCCCAGGCTAATGCAGTTAAAACACGGCATAAATCAGACAAACGGTGTAGGCCGGGGCTCAACTGATTTATTCGACGATTTGTCGTCGCGCCAAACCGCTACTGATCCATTGGATCTGGCTCGAACCGAATATCTTTGGCGTATGTAACTTGTGTCTTGTTAAGAAAACGTTTTTTTGCATCTTATTTTTCTCAGTTCTACTGTAACTAATGCTATGGACCAACAAATTGATTCTTTGATTTAACTGTACCTTTTAAATATTATACATACGTTTTAACACGAAATAATCTATACTTATTATTATTTTATTACCATCTGCACTTGGTACATAGTATAAAACAAAGTCGCTTTCTCTGTCCCTATTTCCCTATGTCCCTTTGTATGCTTAAATCTTTAAAACTACGCAACGGATTTTGATGCAGTTTTATTTTAATACATGATTCAAGAGGAAGGTTTTAGTATATAATTTATTAGGTTTTAGACAAAGCGGAAGAAGCCGCGGGCGGTAAGCTAGTTATTTTATAAAGCTGAAGAGTTTGTTTGAACGAAATAATCTCAGGAACTATAGCTCCGATTTGAAAAGTTATTTCAGTGTTTAGATAGCTCATTTATCGAGGAAGGCTTATGGCCTATATTAGCAATGCGGGTAAAACCAAAGGGCTCAGCATGTAATATATACTTTAGGGGTTATCTAACTATGGGAACATCATTAAATAAATAAATAAGTCCTGTCTCACAAATTAAAAGTGAAGTCCCATGTCCCCTAGTGGGGTAAGGGGCAGATGTATTATACATCTGTTTCACTGATCGATTTTCTTTAGGGACAAGTAGGTGATCAGCCTTCTGTGTCCTACCAGACCAAGACATTTTTTTTTCTTCATCTCCACCGGGAATCGAACCCAGGACCCCTCGGTGTTACGCTCACGCGTCAACCACTGAACCGAGGAGGCGGTCTCACAAATTGCTCATATTATATTCCAAATTCTCTTATGTATACTATGTTTGTAATATTATACAATTTTCTAATAGATTAAACTCGTATTAATTAAACATATAATTAATTACGATCAACATATCCATATTAATTAGATACGTTTGTGTATTACATATTATTTCATAATGAGGTAATGAATAAATTATACCTACTTCTGTAATCAATTTACTATTATAATTATTTTTTACACACTGTACAAAATGAGAAGAGAAATACAAAAATAACTTTTTAATAGTTTTAATAATAGATCATTACTTTCTAACACTATTTTAGAAAGAAGAAAGAATAAATTTATTCACAAAATATAAAAACACATAATTTTAGTTACTGTTATGTCGCAAACTAGCTAAATCAGCCGCACAACTAATAGCCTAGCCTCTTTATTAAGTGGCGTCGTTCACCAACGGGCCTAAATTATATTCATCTGAATCGCTTAGATTTAAGTATTTGTTTAGACAAGACAAATTAAGTAGACTAGCAAAGTTTAATTTCTAGCGATAACTAAAAAAACCTGAAAATCGAAAAACCATTGCTCTATAGGGTAAAAGTGGGATAGATGCCCCACTTTTTGAAATAGCCTCATAATTTAAAAAACATGAATCTTATACGAACACTTTGTATGAATATAGCTAGGTTAATTATCTGTTTTGAATTACTATATATATTTTTAATCCTATCATTTATAGATAATGTGTAATAAATATTTTTGTAGAACACCTTTTTTGAGGATAGATGCCTACCTAGTTGGATAGTTGCCCCACCATGAAAATACTAAGGAGGATAGATGCCTGCAGAGTGGGATAGATGCCTGACATACTCTATAAACGCGAAATCTAATAAAATTAATATGATAACCCAGCAAATGTCAAGTTCACATAGTTGTTCTGTTGTCCAAGAATATACTTGCGCTCGCACTCCTTCTTTTCTTTTGTATTTTCGTGGCGTGGTTCTCCTACAATCAGTATAAGGGCAGATCATTAATAAGTAAGTAAACATAACAAAAAAAAAGCAAATTAAACGAGTAAAATCGGTTAACATAGAGAAAACCTCTGACGCAATCAGGTAAAAATATAAACAGTACCTGTGATTATCGATACTAACATGTACATATGTATTGAGGGATAGATGCCCTTAGAGGCCCCTAAGGGCATCTATCCCTCGAAAAAAAAGGGGCAACTATCCTTTTTGATAAGGATAGCTGCCCCAGTAGTTTTTTTATTAAATAAAAACAAAAGAGCCACTATTTTCACTTAGATTTGTACTTAATGAACCAGTGTATAGACATAATAAGAAATATAGTGAAATTTATTAATACTTATAAAGTTATGCAAAGGCAAATATCAACCTTTTTAAATTTTAACGTGTTCGTGAAGTTCGCCGCCGATATTATAACACGCACTAGCGAAACACGTCTTCACCAAACAACAGCTCATGCGTACACGAGGTGCGGGGTGATAGGAGCTCCTATTTAAATCATTAATTCGTAGTCAGGACTCTGGGAAGTGAGGTTTTTTGAAAATGGGGCATCTATCCTAGTGCGGCATCTATCCCACTTTTACCCTACTTTCAAACTTCACAATAACCCTCTTTCACACAGTCGGATAATATTCAAAGCAAACTCGATCTGAATTAGGCGACAGAAAGCCGACAAATAGTGATGCACAGCCTACAATGGACCATTAATATGAATTCGCGCTACGGTTCCTCTGCTAATGATTAATGACGATTTTACCGACTCGCTTTTAGTGGAAACCAGCTTTCGTGTTTATTGTTTTGTGTATGTATTGTTAGAATTTGTTACGTTATAGGTATTTAATAAAATAATTAGGAGTCGAAAGTAGTATGTAACCTTGTTCCTTTGAACAAATTCAAACTAATATTATAAATGCGAAAGTAACTCTGTCTGTCTGTCTCTTCTTCACGCCTCAAACACTGAACCGATTGAAATGAACAGATTTCATTACATACATAAAAAGTTTTTGAGTAATTTGACAAAAGTTTTATGAAAACTTCACAGCAGTCTATTAAGAACATAAATAAAGCAATAAGTTGAAAAATACTTTCCCGAAAGAATTATCGTCCCTGTCTGATGAAAATCAATAATGAATAATATCTGAACAAGCCGGAAGCTTTACTTTATGAATATCTTTTCTATAGATAAGTATCTAGCTATAGTTTAAAAGATAAAATAACGTACAAAAACATAGAAAAAATGTTAAATAGCCTATTACAGACATTATTAGTAAGCGGAAAAACCGTAAGCTCATAAAGTCTATCACGCGTGTGTGTAATTACAATTCACACCAACACAGTAAACGAAAATGACTTACATGTTTTATTGACTTGCAAAAAAGCCCGAAAACTGCTTCGCAGGCAATATCGCTGTCATTTGTCACTTGGAACAAATGCGGAAACCGCGGGAAAAATTGAAAATATTCTTTATTAGGCATATTCCTGCAGCGGACAATAACTGGTTACAACTGGATTCATTTGAACTGAATAAACGAATGTTCCAGAATTTAGCTGCGTGAACATGTTGTTGAAGGTCTGATATTATGTCTCGTTATATTATGATCTTTGTTGATTTAAATAAATAAAATGCCTATAAATAGTTATTGAACGTCTATATGCCCCTCTACATTCCTCATCCCTTTTTCACTTTTTTATAAAAAAGAAGACATATTTTTATGTACATAAATTGTAAAAATGATAATATATTATTTTCTACAGAGCTCTATTATTATTATTATATTATCATTGTTTTTTTATTTTTGTATTTATAATGTTTTATTGAGTCCATTCACAAGTATTTTCCATACATATTTTCAATTCTGCTAAGTAGAACCGTTAGGATTCCGAATCAGCGATAATTTAAAAAAACCAGGCACTTTAAACTTAACATGAATAACTGTCATATTTAACTTTATTCAACGCAAAAATTCATCACACCATCACCAGTTTAAACTCACAAAGTGTCGATCGTTACCCCTAACAAGATATACGTTTTTATATCCTTGCATTTCGTTATTTCAAATGGATCCCGTATTTTTTTTATTTTGACCGGACCTGCCAATGACGTCACGTTTGAACCGTGGTATTGAATGTAGGTGATCTGAACAAAAGCTATATTTGCCGGCGCTGTCAATGGAACAAAGGTTTTGTGCGCTGAATTCTGTTTTGTTGGCTTTCTATTATGATTAGAGGTTGTCTTTTCGTGATCTGACAGAATTTAATGTAAATAACATTATTAAAAGTGTCTAAGGTAAAATTATTGAAGAAAATGAGAAGTCCCGTGTCCCCTAGTGGGGCAGATGCAATATGCATTCGTCTGTTTCTTTATGGATAAGTAAGCTTTTATATCCTACCAGACCCGACATTTCTTTTCTTCGTCTCCACCAGGAATCGAACCATTAGGTTCTACGCATAAGCGTCAAGCACTGTAACAAGAAAGAGGAAGGAAGATTAATAATAATATATAGTAGGTATCTGCAACAAAACCACAGTTCACGCTATTCTGAGGATTCGCTGAAATTCACTAGCAAATAGGAGATAATACAGTGAAATAGGGCACTTGTATATGTATGCTGAACCTATTTATAGACTGTTTATCTTCTAGAGATGATAATATGAAATCTCAATTCGCACAGATTGTAAAGCATTATTGTATTCTCCGAATATTCATGTTATCATTTTAACAAATGAAATCTCAATAATAATATTATAAAATTGAAGAGTTTGTTTGGTTGGTTGAACAAATGGAAAAATTGTTTTAGTGTAAGATAGTCCATTTATCTGGGAATGTTATAATATTATATATAGGCTTTATCACGCTAAGACTAATAGGAAATAACAGGAGCA
>CAJQZN010041196.1:72690-88592 GCA_907164685.1 Colias eurytheme | reverse complement strand
TGTTATAAATTAATTCCCAACTGGCAACCCGAACCGAGTGGGTGTTTATAAAAATGAGCTGAACAGCGGATTTGACACACTTTCCGTTGGGCTCTCGGACGTAACGGTCGTTTTGGTTGTGCTTAGTTGTGTTAATAATTATTTTGAGTCGATTATTATTTTATTGTTGAAAAGTAGACATATAAAGTCATTTTGTAAGGAATAAAACTTTTCTAGGTTAAATTTAAAATCGTTAAGAATATAATAATAAGAACCGTGATAATATGTATCGCATTATTCTTTGTAATGAAGTGCCGCTTATTGTTAATTGCACTATTCTTCTGGTATTATTTATTTCATAGTTATCGTAGTTATAACGTAATAATACAATATGAGTCAATGATGAATACCTAAGTCTATACTTTATAAGTTTTTAGCTTTCACAAAAAGAAATATAATATAATATATTGATTTAGTTAAAAAACTGTTCGGTGTGACATGCGGCGTTAATCCGTCTCACAAGTGAGCCTTCAAAGCAAGTGTTTGCGAATGTCACAGCGCTGGAAACAGGTTTTCTTAGCGTTGATAATCTGAGATAACAGCTGAGTGTCTCGTGTGGACTCTGTTACGTGCCAGTAATGTACCTCTGCTGGTTTGTTAGTGAAAGAAACACATTGGTCTTTTAAACAGTTTTTTTTATTCAAGATTGGGGATTTAAATCTAAATCATTGTAAATTTGGACTAAGTAACATTGTGTCCAAGAAATATGTGTTATACCTATATATATTTATTTTATTTAACATGGTAGAGTGTTACTAATGTTTATAAATACTTTATCTGCTAGATATAAAGTTTCATCTACTTAAAGATTAGCTATTTAAATCTTGATTAATACATTACCAATTCACATGTTTGATGAACGTAAGTTAAGATCTCTGTTTATTAAAACAATCTGCATCAATTTCAACCATTTAATACTTAGATAAACAGCCTACAACATTCCTGGCCAATGGTATCATAAAAACATGAACAGCAGAGCCATAACAATTCGTAAACTACAGCACAATATTTGTCAAGCACTCTCGATGTGATCAATATTAGAGTATCGTAACAGATAGGAGGGTCGCTCGAACTTAGCGGAGATAAATCTAAGAACGGATTCTGGGCGTTTGTTATGGGCTACATGCGCCATTTGCAAGCAATGCGTTTTGTGTCCTTTTTTTGTTTTGGAATAAGGGTTAATTCTCTTAAAGTCTTTTCTCTTAAAGTCTGGAAATTGAACACTTTTTACTTTACTTGACTTTACTGGATTTTTCGTTTCGAATCGTTTCGAAAACAGTGATGTCACGGGCAGGCCGGGCAGGCCATGTGATGTATTGAACGATAACTTTTTTTTAAAGATCTAACTACCTATTTCTTCACAAAGTTAAATGTTCTTAAAACAATATTTTTTACATATCACTACATAAAGCAAAGACGCTTTCTACTGTCTGTCTGACCCTTTGTATATTTAGATCTTTCAAACAACGCAGTGAATTTTGTTCCTTTTTCTAAATAGATACAGTGATTAACGACGAACCTGTATGTATATAGCACACGCGCGAAACCCGGGCGTGTCACTAGTATTTAAATATCCTTAAAACCGCTTTTCCTTTCAATTTAGCCGCTCAATTTGTCCGTCCATCACAAGCTCGGTACAATGGTAGGGTTCCCAAAGATTATGTTAAGCAGATTCGGTTTTATCAGAATAGGTTGGAGTATCTTTTGTCATACCTACATTATTCAATACATTACGATATTATTACCTATTTTTTAATCCTGATATTTTCTCTGATATTAAAATATGTAATAACTTAAAAATAACTCACTCGAGAAATGTTTTTATTTTTTATCTGTTTTCAAAAGTGGTGATGTATCAGTAATAAAACACAAAATTCCAATGAAAAATATTTTTGTTTTAATTTTAGATGTAGAGTTAGATATACATCTGCGGTATTTCAATAATGTTAAAACAAAAATCGGAATTACATCAGTACATAGAACTTCTAGTATTATTTTTAGTAAAACAATTCGTATTATTTCGTAACTTAACAGGAAAAGCTAAACCGAATCAATATATTCCAGATATTTTATAAAACGCTGATCTTCAAAGCATCTCTGACTTAGAAAACATGCAAAAATATAATATGCATACAGCATTAAATAATCGGTATATTTTTGTTACAAATTAGTTTTAATGTATCATACGTATTACCAGAGTAAAACTACTTAGTACCTACTTTCTATTTCCAAGAGAAAAATATATTTTACTTAGGTATGTTTATGTTTAATCATGACTACCTTGAGCCCGCGACTTCACTTGCGTTATAAAATTTACGGTCACTTATCATCCATTCAAACTCACAAACTTTCTCGTTAATATTATTAGTATTAATAATGGTCACGGGTTCAAATCCAGCCTCAGGTTCGAAGTTATCTATTCTTTAAAATTTGTTTAAATTCCTTTCATACAAAAATAATTTACGTACAACAGTATAAGTACATAATATAATTCAGTCTAACAAGTACCGTATCCTTCCCAACGGTATATAAACCGGCTAGGGTCCAATATTTGAAAACGATCAAAAATATATTTGTTCGCACATGGTAACCCTATTGGATGGGTCCCTACATTGTCCCGGTAAATTGTTGCAATCTGTGAATATTGAAAATTTCTTTAACATTGTAAACGCGAACAAACTTGTATAAATTTTATATTGTTGGTAAAATATTTAAAGTTAAAATGGTTAAAACTTATAAATATTAATTATTGGTGTTGATTAGAAAACATACCATCATTATAGTGTAGTTATTAACATGCTTTTAATGATATATATAATGTATAATATAATAAATAATTATTTCAATAAATTTATTTTATATATTATTTTAATATCATATTTATTTTTGATTATCAGATTCCAATTTGTTGTCAATTTGTTATGCAAACATTTATTTTATCCATTTATTCCATTTATCCATTTATCCCGCGTTTGCAAAGGAAAACCCGCATAGTTCCCGTTCCCGTGGGATTTCCGGGATAAAAACTATTCTATGTGTTAATCCAAGTTACCCTCTATATGTGTGCTAAATTTCATTGTAATCGGTTCAGTAGTTTTTACGTGAAAGAGTAACAAACATCCATACATCCATACATCCTTACAAACTTTCGCCTTTATAATATATATATATATATATATATATATATAAATATATGAGTAAATATAATATCAATAACATTTTGTATGAACAGAATTATTAATTAATACAATTATGAATTTATACACAAAACCACAATATCTAGGAGTGTCTGTTGAAATGCGAAATAACATTTACCACGTAAACGAATTAATTCACTTCAAAGTTCAATTTACGTTAATTACAATAATTTGTGCGAACATATAAATATTTTATGATGTAAATTTTATTTATTGAATATTTTTTTTATAATAATATTATCAAACGTACCTAACACATTTTAATCATAAACAATCACATAAATATGATGCATAAGTTATGCATTAGTCAATTTGAAGTTTGATTATGATGAGTGTGCGTGTGTGTGTATACACACACACGCACACACAAACGCACACACGCATTCACCCACACAGACAATCCACCACTAACTCGTATCTAATTGGCGTATTGTTAAGCATAGTTATAATAAGATTACTTAAGTCAATAAATTTGTAAGCTGTGAAGTTTTCATTAATAAATTAATACCATTTGAAACATATTCGAAATGTTTGCCAAAAAAGTATTTTTTTAACCCACTTATTTAACTTCGTAAGATATTCTGGGAAGCAAGGATGATTAATATTTTTATCCAAGAAATAACATAATGAAATATATTTTGTATCAAAGCTTTGTGATACTATGTATCACTTCTGTCTTTATTTATGCTTATATTTTGACACCTATGCAACGAATTTTTATGCGGCTTTTATTAAGAGATAGAGTTATTTAAAAGAAAGGCGTATAATCTACCCAGCTCATTCTATAAAAAACAACAATAAGGCTGTAGTTGTAGACTTTAAAATAATATTCAGCAACTCAAATGCCACTTGATACTAAGAAATTGCGACTTAGGCAGGCCAATATAGGCAAATATAAAAAAGATACGATGGTGTGTAAACCATAGAGACGTGATGGGAATAAATCACCTTCCCTAGGACCGTTATAAATTTTTCGGTCAAGGAATTGGTCAGACGTGATATAGGACCTTCGTCATGCTACCTTCCGTACTGGGTCTGGATTTATTGGAGCAATATGTGGACTGATGGAAACATCGCCAGGGACGGACTGGGCGTTATGTTTTAGAGGCTATTGGGACCCTCTGATATTTTGAATGATAAGTTATGCATCGATTTCAGTTAGAATTACTGGTGTACATGATATGATTAAAATCATAGCAATAATAGCAGTAATGCAAATAAAATATGTAGAATATTTTATCAAATTTTTGACGAGATCTAAAACCCAGAATTTTATATTTGTAATTAGCTGAAAACATGAAAATAAGTGTTAAATTCCAATTAAATTCTTATTTTTTATTGACAATAACGCTTGACCATAATCTCGCATGATAAAAATATGGTATGATGGAACGCGCGATGGTATTGTAAGGTACAATATAAAATTCTAAAATCGTGTCATCTAGGGCAAAGCCTCAAATTGCTAACTTATGCATCATATTTCTTACTACTTATTGACAAACGTAATAAATACAGACGATTAAAATTTCAATATTCTGGTTCAGTATATTTAAATAAATAAAATAATTGCCTTATGTACGTTCTAGAACTAAAAGTAATATAAAATTTAGAGCCTCATCGTGTTTAAAGTAACTACAGTCCGACTCTGTTGCCTTATCACTTACTGTTACACACTCTATTTAGTACTTTATCGCATTGAATTAAAGTTGAAAATCACTTGAAATCCTTTACTCGGTTAATTTTGTATTCATTCTTGTATCAGTTAAATTCGCTCAAAAATATTTCAATAAATGGCTGCCTTATATTTTCGGGCGTTTTGCAATTTATGAGGTATAATTTGATGTTGTTAATAAATATTTAATTTATAGTGAATATTGAGGGTTGTCACTCATTTAATAAAAGGTAATAATATATTATTATACAGTCTTTAATATGGTACATTTTATAATGTTAATTTAATTAAATAACGAAGTAATAATATGGTGCGTGTAGTATTTATGTAGTATGCTATTAATTAGATTAATAAAGGCGTTCGGTGTATGTACATCCATACAATGTAGTTGATTATACGCAAGGTATTAGGTATATATTACAGTCACATAGACGCCTTATTTATCTTGAAGACTCAACTTGCAGAAAAATCAAGCAGTTTTGTCATAAGTTCTGAAATTACTCTCGAGTCGTAGTTTGTGAGCACATTTTCCATATAATATTTTCTAAAATTTGAAATCGGTATGCGCAATAACTCAGTGTTGAAATATATGACCAGTGAACAAAGTTTATCTTGTAATGGAACGATTTAATTGAAGAGGTGAAGCGATTTTGGTATGCTAATTTTATGTTCTGCGAAATTTGTCTACAACTGATTATATACCTTCAGTTGTTTTTCTAGGATTTTAACTATCTATACTAATATTATAAATGCGAAAGTAACTTTGTCTGTCTGTCTGTTACTCAATCCCGCCTTAACTACTGAACCAATTTGCATGAAATTTGGTATAGAGATATTTTGATACCCGAGAAAGGACATAGGCTACTTTTTACCCCGGGAAATAGGATAGGTTTTATCCCGGAAATCCCACGGGAACGGGAACTATGCGGGTTTTTCTTTTACTGCGCGGGCGAAGCTGCGAGCGGAAAGCTAGTATTAATATCCTGTGATTAATATAGTTAAGATAAAATGATTGATTTTAGTGACTTAGAATAGTCATCAAAATTATGCCAGAAGCCAGAAGCCTCGTTAATATTGGTCGTTTAATATTCTTGACTTGTGCAAATATTTAGTGATGTTAAAATGTTGTGTAGTTGTTCGTTTTTATGTAGGTATATAAAATTATTAAAAAAATATATTATGCTGCATTTTAAATAACACATCTTGCGTAATAACGCTTAGAAAAAACTGTAATATTATCTATACAGGCATTCTGGTAATTGTTATCATATATATTTTTTACTCTTTTTTTGATATTTCACAGGAAGAAAAAAGTCATGAAGCAGGATTCGAACACGCGTCTTATGCTCTATTGCCTTATACCTATACTTTACCTGAAACGCTTTATGTCTATCACTAGTACCACCACCCCTCGCAGAGTTTCACAGATATTTGCATACAAATTGCCTTCACACTTCCCTCCACTCACCGATCTAGTGCGACGCTTATAAAACCTCGATTATGCATACCGATATCACTATTTAATCGATTTTATCTGCGACTACGTGTTTTCTAGTTCAAGAGATTATGGTATAATTGAAAATTGAATAGGAACCTAATCGTAATTTAGGAGGAAACCTAGTCATATTACAAAACGCAAACATTTATTTATTCAATTAGACCACTTCCAGAAGTACTTTTGAATATTCATAAACTCAATATCAAACATTTATTTATTCAATTAGACTTCTTTTAGAAGCACTTTCGAATCGTCATAACATATTTTTTACATTTACCACCGATTCGGAAAGCAGTATCTATTGAGAAGAACCGACAAGAAACTCCATAGTTGCACTTTTATATGTATAGTTCAACATAGGTATTATTACCATTTACAAAACATTTACTAACTAAAAACCGGGTCTAAAACGTATTAAAACCATGGTCTAAGTAAAAGTCTTTTTACAAAATATGACAAGGAAAATAGACAAGGACATTTAGTACCTCTATTCTATAAAGTTAAACAATTTCTGTATAGTCGTGGTTTAAACCAATTCTATTCAATATTTGTAATGAACAGTAAGAATATTATGTATAAAAAATATAACTGTGTTGCTAAAAAAGTCATGGAATGTCCTCTCTTGAATAAGGCTTACCGCAGTTGAGTAATTCTGGGTTTGATTTCCGATGGGACTAACAAAAAGCAGGATCAAAAAGTATCGCCTACTTGGCCGTGAAGAAAAATCGTTCAATGAAATAGATGTGACATACATTTCCCTGTTATAAAGATACAAGAAATATCAAATGCTAATTTTTTTAGATATTTTTGCACCCTATTAGTCATTAAGATTTGAAGAACAAGTATTGAACTTATGAATAATATCCTTACATAAAGAAAAAAAAGATATTTTGATTTTTTTTCTGTCACTTGAGTATATTGTATGGCTTTGAAAAAATAGATAATAACGTATAAGCAATCATATTTTTATTAGGTCAGTTATTTCTTTACCATGCTTTACTTCCCCTGGGGCTATGACGAAGGCTATGGCGTTACATGGCAGAAACTTATTTCTATTCTTATTGGGCTCGCATTTTATGGTTTTCCTTATTATATTATGATGAGGATAAGGCTCAATGAATTGATAAGGATAAAATATTAATTGGGACTATGATATTGTTTAGATATAGATCGCCAATCGTCCCGGCTTTGCCCGAATAAATCATTAAAAACATGAAATAAACGCTATCACTGAAGAATAATGTAGGTTTCTATCTGTACAAGTTGTTTAAAATCGGTCAAGTAATTTTTGAGGTCAATCGCAACAATAAACAAATCAAACCTTTTCTATTACATAAGTTCAGGGATAATGTTGCTTCCCCATGGTAAAAAATATTTCAATCAGTTGGGCAGTTATTTAGCTAATTCGTAACAAACAGAAAAATCATCTTACCTCTATATAACATTAATTTAGATAAGTATTGGAATAAAGGTACCCGTAATAAAGTTAAACTATGAGTATAATATTATGAGTGCCTACAGTGAGGGATTCAAGATTATGACGTCATCTCAGGCGCTCGTTCAAGCGTCTGTGATAATGTTTGTAAACATACAGATGTAAAAACGTATTTTTTTGCCAGAAAAAGTTGTATAATGTCGTTAAATGTTCCATAATTTGTAAATATATTATGTATAGATAAAAACGTAGTTAAAAGTTTATTTCGGTGAAAATAGTGAGCGCAGCAATAATTTTAAATGACAAAAGGTTTTAGTTTTAATATAAGCGTGTTACTGCATTAGTTATTTATTATTCAACGATACAGTGTAAATAGTAAAAAGGGTGAACATATTAAAATATAATTTAATTAATATAGGTACCTATGTAATTATAAGTAATCGCCATCGTGAACAACCTTAATAAAAACTTACATCATTAACTTATGTAGACACCAGAAATATATCTCTATTGGAGTGTTTTTAGCCAAAAAGAAAATATGTTTCACCAATACAAGGTCGTGTATTCCAAATATTTTGATGACTGGATAAGTCGGCAAACAGAAATCGTCGCACAATGGATCCCATCGGATTATCGAGACATCGCTCACAGGCGCGCCTTTGTGATCTCAGGTGATGTACCGACAATACTTTCGCTTTCTATACAATTCGTTTGATGATTATTTCTTATTATGCAGGTAATTTATAATCAGGTTTTTATATATTATTGTAGAGGGAAAGTGCACGGTCGCGTGATTGTAAGCGATCGCCATTGCACCGCCCATGAAAATATTATGCTACCTCTTTATAATACAAGCCTACGAATATTCAACGAATGCGTAATGTTATTTCTGTACAATGTACATAGCTTGCTGAATTTCGGCTGTGATACCTAATTTATAAAAAAACATAGTCATCTTCATAGTTGGATATTATTGGGCCATAATCCACCACGTTGGCCAAGTGCGTTGCCAGGCGTCGTTGCAATTTTTGTTTCTATGACACAGCGTTTCTATGCACCGAGTGGGGCGGTAATGATGCGGATAATGTGCTGATAGATTTAAAAATTAATTGAAGGTTGTGCCCTTGTTCATCTCGAACCCTCAAGCTTTCAGATGATGGATAATAAGACAAGATATTGTTTCTTAATATTATATTCAAAGTCATGGGAGTGAAAAAAGTGAATTATCTTTTCATCAAATTCAACGCATTTGAATTTTAAACTTAAATTAAGTCAGTAGGTACAGTGAAAAATACAGAGAAAAAAGCGTTTCTTAAAAATGAAATTGAATTTTTTTACTTTGAAATATTTAAAAGGGGCATGTATTTTGTTTCATTGTTGGCTTGTTTCCACAATTGTATTTCTAATAGCTTATAGATTCGATACTTTTTAGCGTAAATTTTCGTACAATATTAATTTTAACACTAGAGCGCACGCGCGGGGGACATAGGTCACCCAGTGCTATATATTGCTAAATATTTTTTTAAACAATCGTGCTTGAGTGTTGTTGTCTCAGGTATTCCCCGACTACCAATCACCGGACATTTTAGCAGCGTGTCAGCTTCCTTGGTGCAACGAAGTGTACTCTGCGAAAATATAAAAGTACATGGGTGACGCATGTCCCCCGCGCGAGCGTTCTAGGAAGTTTTTTAAATCATACAATTACGAGTGAAAATCAAGTATACCGCTTTTATTTTTACTGCTCTTATGATCAATTTATACTTTTAACAAATTATTAATATATGGGTAACTAAAATCGAAATAAAATACTCATATTCGAGTGCTAGGACATACTTATTTTTTATCCATACTAATATTATAAATGCGAAAGTAACTCTGTCTGTTACTCAATCACGCCTAAACTACTGAACCAATTTTTATGAAATTTGGTATGGAGATATTTTGATACCCGAGGAAGGACATAGGCTACTTTTTATCCCGGGAAAATGACGCAATCCCGGAAATCCCACGGGAGCGGGAACTATGCGGGTTTTTTTTGACTGCGCGAGCGAAGCCGCGGGCGGAAACCTAGTTGAAAATAAAATTTTATTGGATAAGAACAACTTATTCTTAAACTTTATAATTAGATGATTATTTTTACCAAATTTGTAGTTTCTAAAGTAAAAAAAACTGATTGATCACAATAAGTAATAAATTAGTTACTTTTCACAGAGGTTTATGTTTAGCTCATAATTTAAGTAAAATGAGAAAATATTGATATTTTTTTTGTTTCATCACTTAAAAATAAAGTTGATTCATAAATAAGTACTTCTTTTACTTTTTTAACTACGATTTTTATGAAAAAAAACGTGCGTCGTATTGGGTGACATATGTGACCCACGCGTGCACTCAAGGAAAATTTTAGGCGCGAGCGCTCTAGTGTTAAATTTACCTGATAGATTAGCTAAACATAGCATATCCAGAAGTCGTGAAACCGTCATAAGTATTTATTTTAACGTTTTTCTTCCTGTGATCAAACGAATCTTTCTCTATCTTCTTCTTATATATAAAAAGGAATCGCAAAATGTGTTGGTAAGCGCATAACTCGAGAACGGCTGAACCGATTTCGATAATTCTTTTTTTATTATATTTCTTGAAGTACGAGGATGGTTTTTATGTAGAGAATACGTAAATATGTACCACGGGCGAAGCCGGGGCGGACCGCTAGTTGTATATAAATTTAAATACAATTATATTATTCTATACAACGAATAAGCTGAACACATAAATTATTATTCATAAGAACACACAGTATTAGGTAAAAGCCTTAAAAATACAAGAGGAGCGGGCACGAAATTTTTCTAAAACAATTTCCTCGGCGGCTTCATCATAAAACAAAACAATTCGTGTTAAAACAACAGAGAGCTTAAGAAACTAATTTTCAATTCAAGGACTTGCAAAACCCTGTTTTTTAAATATTTTCAAAACTGCGGTATATAAATATGTTTTCGTTTTAATGAGTAACTTATTAATCATTAATTTTAACTCTGTAATAAATAAATAGATTTAAACTGAAAACTTTTATACTTCGATAATCAGAGACATGTCTGGGCGGGGGGCATCATGCTTTTAGACAGAGTCTGGGCGGGCGGCTAGTTATTCATGTTACTGAATATTATTCAACTGGACAATATTATATATCTTTGTTTAATTTATCATAATAAATTTTATATCATCCATTCACATAATTGCGTGCACCCGTACATCACTTTGTTTAATTATTTTGCTGTCTATAATAAACGACTTTTCTACATTATATTAAGGTCGTATTTTATACCAACTATAAATATACATTACTTCTATGTTACATTGTTGGGTGTACTAAAACTTATCATCACTATCACTACATAGTATTAAATGAAGTCTATCTGTACCTATGTAAACTTAGATATCTGAAACTACGCAACGGATTTTGATGCAATATTTTTATAAGGCGGCAAAAGGCTAGTCGATTATAAATGATTGATAATATTAACATGTCTATTATATGCTTTTATATCTTTAGAATTTGTTTTCTTAGAATCTCAATATTACTAATTAAATATTACTAATCCTATAAAAATAAAGATAATATAGAAGGACATCTACACCATTTATATAACAAATTTAACTTACTAGAACATCCATCCTCTTCAAGTTTGCAGGGAAAACAATTCCACATTTACACCTCCGCATGCCCAAGTATAAACAGTTAGCATCCAGCCATGTTCGTTAACTGCGCCGTAATGACCCGGCGGTAATGAGAACAATGCTCTCATTACTACAATACGTCTGTCTGTATCAATTTATATTTTACTAGCTGTGCCTCGCGGTTTCACCCGAATTGCTCCACTCCTGTTGCGTGATGATATATAGCCTATAGCCTTCCTCGATAAAGGGGCTATCTAAAGCCGAAAGAATTTTTCAAATCGGACCAGTAGCTCCTGTGATTAGCGCGTTCAAACAAACATGCAAACAAACTTCAGCTTTATAATATTAGTATAGATATTCAGATTTCATTGCGCACTGTTTTGCATTTTTTGCGTTGGTCATTTCCTTAATTTGAGGTCGTTTAGTTTCCTTAATTTGTCTATTGTGTGATTAGACTTTTTTGTATGGGATAGCGATTATGTTAAATGTTTTAATTAATAATTGGTGTATTCTTTATGCTCATTACTGTGTGATAAGCCAGATTACGAATAATTAGGTAGTATTATTGAGGTATTTTTTTTTGTAATTTACTTTTAATTTACTCTCAAACAGAGTCATTTATGACTAAAGTTAAGAATAAATTCAGATACTTGAGGTATACACTTCTTAAAAAGTATTAAGTAGTACTATTATTTCACCCATTGACTTCTTCACTACCAATTGCTTTAAGGTTAACACAGCTTCCAGTAAATTTTTCTCGTTTCTTCGATATATTCTTACCCATTTCGATTTCAAGGCCTATTTGCCCGAAAAGCAATAAGTTTAAGGAGCTACGTGCCTCTTGACTATATTCAATTACGCAGATAAATGATAGTTGAAGATATTTATGTTACTCCTTTTAACGTTAAGACACTTCTCTCGACAGCATTGCTCCGACACCTCGTCGCCTGCATTTTATAAACTCCCCATAGGTATTCTGCTAAAAACAACACCCGAACTAGTTAGGACCGGTTAAACGCGGTGTTTACCAGTTTACACCGGCTCGGAGCGTTCGAGCCAGCGATTACAAGGCACTGCAGTAACTTCGCGAAGCTTATTAAACAGCTATACGTAGAGTAAAATGTAAATTAGCAGGCAAATTGCGAGCTGCCGCCAGAGTTAACGACCCTTATCCTCTATGTCATACTTGAGCGCGCCGTAGCATCCAGAATCGCGGCGAGAATTTCCTTATAGCGCAGACTCGACATTTTGAGCGCTTGGTGTTAAGTTAAATAGGTTGCTGGCGACACGTTTGATCTAGTTACGTTTTATATTCTTATTTGGACCGGAACAAACATTTGCAGGATCTTGAACCCAGATATGGCCTTTACAATTTTATTTTTTGGTACCCTCTCTCGTCGTCGGTCGTAATGAACACTTGACAGAAATGAATCTTGTCTGACATTTATGTTTTTGGACCAATGTTATACATAGCAGAAGATAAACAGTTTGCATATAATGTACTCTGCACCTAATGAAAGTTGAGGCAAACTTATTTTTCCGGCGACGCGGCTCCGAATCGAATTACCGACTTGTTAACTGTTAGACGTCCTTGGTCACACGTTATACGCTCTTTAGCTAGTTGCTAACTCGCTTACTTAGTTTGTGGGACAACATGCTCTTTCCAACTAACATTCAATCGCGTGAAACTTGACGCTCGCCTCCAGGGAATACGGGCTATAATCGCGTAAACGCTCTGATAGGATTCTTTCGTGGTAATGGAAGTATGACGCAATCTTGTTGGTCGTGAAGTTTTGAATATCGGAGCTGAGAGTACTGTACGTAAAGGGGTTTTGTCAAGATGAGCTTGATTTTCGATTACGTTATTCATTTATATTTTGCGAACTACGTTTCTAAAATTTGTTGTATGGATAATGGTTAAATTATATTTCTCCAACAATGATTTTGAAAAAAATATCAGTTTGGAAGGGGTTCATATTACTAATTTATGGTCTATAGTGTATATTCGACATAATATGATTCGAATAAACTTTGTCTTAAGATTGTATTTGACGTGGCAGATCTTTGTAAATAATATTACTTTTTTATGCTTATTTTGATGTCAAGTAAAAGTACTAATATTATGATCGTTAAAAATGAAACAGTATCTATCTCAATATCGTATCATTACCCCAACCCTCCAGACATCGTTACGCTCATGTTAAAACAAACACATTATATTATTATTATCTCGATCTCAAAAACAACAGCTTTAACCGTTTCATTAACCGCCTCCATAATGTTCATGTAAAAATTCAGCACATCGTCGAAAAATCCATTAAACCAACAAACATGAGGACATTAATCTTCATTGAAACTGGCCCGTCTAAGCCCAGTGAAATAAATTACATTTTATTGTGCGACACCCATCGCTTGTATGTGCGGGGCATATTCGTCATGGTGTAGCGAATTTGGGGATCGATGGGGCCCCAGGATTGGTTTCTCCCAAAAAAATACATTCAGTTTCAATGCATTTTTTTCCGTAACAGATATTTAATCTAAAGTTGATTTTAAGATAGCTTGTTTTACCGAGTTTTAATTGGAATGATTAATAGATATTGATTAAAAAACGACCTCTCCATCACATGATGAACTTACACTTGTGTAGCTACACTTCGGAAACTTTTTTTAAATACCTACCTATATCAAAAATTTATGTTAGTAATGTCATATTACAATGAATTATTTCCGATTTGATAAGAATCGTATCTAAATTTTAGTCTAAAATATTAGACTAAAATTTAAAATATTAGACAAATATTATTTAATTTAACATTACCTTGCGGTCTGAACCTGTAAATCACTAATACTTTTATAATTATTAACATTATTCCCCCGTTACCCTCATTTCGACACCATTCTGATCGTGCAATACGGAATCGACTTCAATGGACCCGATCATCAATCTTGTGGACAATGACACTTCATTTTGACGTCGATATAATGCAACTACGCATTGTCAGCTGAGTGCTGTACTATGGGAAATGGATAACATGCAAGTATTAGATTTTTAATCTATTGCATAGCTTTTATCTCAGACTTTGAGGGCGGCGACCGAATGTAAAAATTCCGCAACGAAAAAACCTAACACCCCCCACTCCAACCGGCACAGCGATGAGATGCTATGCAATAGCTTTACCGCGGCAGTCCTCGAGTGCCACACGTATTTTTTTATATATATTATCAGCCACACCTCAATCTATGTGCACTTACATGGTAATCAGCATCAAAATAATATTTATATTATGGTAGAACAACTATTTTATCCAATTTAAAAAAATATTCAGTCCAATAGTTCGATTTTATTATTTCTGATCCGGCTCGAAGGACCATTTTATTGTTAAAATATTTTATATGATTATACCTAGAAATAAAACATAATTAGAAATCTAATTCTACAAGCCATTTAATAATGTTATGATTAACAAATCAATATACCCGGGATTTCAATGTATATTAATTATGTCAAAAACTAGCTTTCCACCGGCGGCTCCGCCCGCGGCCGCGGTTTCAAAGAAAAACTCGCATAGTTCCCGTTCCCGTGGGATTTCCGGGATAAAACCTATCCTATATTACTCGTGGATAATGTAGCTTTCGAATGGTGCAAGAATTTTTAAAATCGGTCCAGTAGTTTATGAGCCTATTCATTACAATCAAACAAACAAAGTTTTCCTCTTTATAATATTAGTGTAGATGTACGGTTGTTCGTTTGACACCATTATTATTAATTATAATTTGATTTCTAGTTCTGAATGTTAAATTCGGATACGAAATTATTTGTGTAATTTAAACTATATACATTACAGACTGTTGAACAGTGAAATTACAAATAATTGCTTACATTTTGTTTTGTAGATTGTTTAATTATTTTATTAATATAATTATATTATAATAGGTTATGTCACTACATAAATATCATCATACATTACCCCCTGGATTTGTTATCCCTTTCTGAGATGTATGAAAATGAAGGTCGTTAAGTATTTCTATAACTCTTGTGTTATTCTGTTAAATAAGCTACATCACTGCCAAGTATTATTAAAAGACGTTTAGTGGTTTTCCCATGAATGAGCATCAAGCATACACATTCATCCCCACATACTTTCGAATTTATAACATAAGCTGGGATAGAAAAAGAGAGTCGACCTCATTGTCAAAAAGACAACCAAAGCAGTCGAGATCATCAATTAGTCATATTATAAACTTACTTATCGTAACTTAACAAAGTTAATCAAGCAGATGAACGTGATAGCTTCAGATTCCACTTGACACCAGCGGTTACTTAGTGTCCGAAAACTTGGCTGCGACTTACAAACTTGAGCTTAATTAAATTGTGATTTAAGCATTGATAGT
>CAJQZN010041196.1:45645-62690 GCA_907164685.1 Colias eurytheme | reverse complement strand
ATCCATACATCCATACAAACTTTCGCCTTTATAATAGTATTAAGATGACAGAGCATTAAAAATATGAATTCAGAATTTAATTTAATTTTAATTAACTAGTTGCTTATTAATGCAGAATTCCAATTATTTAGATCTATCTATTTACTTTAAAACTTAAAAGGCTTAATCTTATCTTTGTAATGGCTATAGCAGGTTGTTAGTTATACATTTTTTTCTCTGTGTATCTGTGATTGTGATTCTAGCATTTAAAAAACAATAAATTTATCTTTGCAGTGATAACTAAAATATAGTTAAAACCTTTAACATTTTACTTATTAACTATGATGTGTAGTAGATACATAGATTATTCATATAAAATGCTAAGCAACACTAAATTATGAATTAGAAATATAAAAAATAATTGTAACAAGAAGCATGCAAACACCAGTCATAAATCATTTGTTATCCATTTCTGTAACGAAGTTTATTCACGTAAACGTAACGAACAAACAGTTCATTTCACATTTGTTATATTGCTCGAATTAACGAACACCGCAATGAACGTAATTCATTATTATGCATACAACAGTCTAACAAGGCTCTTTAAAATGTTAGCGATATTAGTTTAAGAGCCAACTATTATAATGTAAAGGTGTTTTTCCTAGAATGCTTTCCTAGAATGGAATAGGTTATTTTTCCTAAATGATCCTTAACAATACATCTGACGATTCGGGAAATTGTATTATTTTGTTGTAGAAAATTACAATTGCACGATTCCTTTGTGTTCTTTCAGTAATATCCACTTTATTGATATAAAGTGGATAAATGTTTATCGCAACTTTATTAACCAATTTACAGCTGTATTTTATCTATTACAAATGGATTTGTACATTAATTTTTCCACTTTAAATTAAAATCTAGATTTCAAAAATGACTCGGTAACTATTTTAATCTTGAAGATTATTAAAAATGTATGCAGCTCTTAGTGTATGAAAATTTATGCGAAGAGTTGGCGAAAAATAGTAATTAGAGGGAATTATGAAGTAAATGCAGTTAACGAAAAAACTAGGAAAATGTTCAGATTATAATTATGTTTTGTGGAATAATTTGCGTAATATATGTCTTAAATTTTGTTTAAGTATTATATTCACAACCTCTGTACAGTGATTAACTTTTTTACGCCTTTTTGGCCCTAATTCCGATATCTGGTAGAGACTAACAAAAAAAATTCTCAGTCTGGTGAGGTTAAAGCATAATGATGATCTTTTTTAAATCCATTAATATTTAAGATAAACGTATTTAAGATAGAATACATAAATATATTCAAAAACCTACTCAAATCATAATTTCTTACTTCAAATTAATGATGTCTACGACCTACGTAGCGATTGCGTAGCACGTTCGTAGCAAATAGCGCGTAGCGTTGCGGTAGCACTGCGCTACGAGCGCTGCATTGCAAGGTTATTACTGTTTCCTTTCTTTTAAATTTACAATAATAAAGATAGATATATTTTGCTTCAGCCTGCGGCTTCACTCGCCTTGTGATTGGACAAATAAAATATTGGGCTATGTTTAAAATTTATAACCGTGCAAAATTTATCCCACATGATTATCAGCAAATGAGGAACAACATTTATCTATTATTACAAAATGTCATTTTTATAATAGAAGCAGGAACTCTGTTTATTTATTTATGTTGTTATTATTCGCAAAATATCAAGTTAATTAAAAATAAAAGTTCAAATGTAATTCAATATTTATGTTAATACACTTTTGGTTTTCTTAAAACATTGCAATAATTCAACAATTACTTTTAATTTCAATTAAATTGACAGCAATAGATACTTCATTGCTTACATGTTAATAAGCACTCATAAAGTACTCGTAGCATAAGCAAAGCTCTTATATTATTAATGTATACTATATTTGTAACTTGAATAGTTCCAAAGTCAACAACAACCTCTCAAGCTGAGAGCACCTAAACTAACTGACCAATTGTTGAGTTGCCACAATATAATAAAATCTATGCACATATAAGGGAAAACAGATTGAATAAGCTACAGTACTACCAGGTATCGAAAATCGAAACTTTTCGACATACGTAAGTAAGGATTTTTAACATTCGGCCATTTATGGAGTTTTAGAAGCAAGCTTATGAGCTTGCTTGTACGCTATGGCGTACAGAGTCGAGAGACAGTATTGATTAATAAAATATAAAATATAAAAATAATTACCAAAAGTAAATTAAGTCAAAACTTACAACAAAAGCTCTTAATTACACAACGAACGCGACAAAAATATTGAACAATCGCCGCTCCCGAATACTCCCAATCCTTATCACAATTTATTCATTTTTAATCGATTCGAGTACTTTTTAACTGGCGCTAAAAGCACGTAGAAATAAAAAGGTCGCATTGTAACGGATATTCAATAAGGCGCACTCGGTACACTCAATATTTGAAAGCTGTAATTGATCAGTTCAGTTATTGAAAGCCGCTCCAATTTCCACGCTCACTGCTTTCAACTGGCCGCCCTGTGGTAGTATGTAGTCGTGGAAGGGTTAGTGTGGCATATCGATGCATGAAGAACAGCGTATTCACAGCATCAAGAGCAGTTGACCGTGTGAACATGTTTCAGAACTGTGTTAGTCTGGGGTTCATTAGATTAAGATACTAACGAAAACAAAAGTATTTACACAAATTGCATTACATCTAAACTTTAGATTAGGCTTTAGATTCAAAGATTAGATTCAGATTTAAAGCCTCTGTGTGGATGGTTTGATTTGATGATGAGCAAACTGCTTCATTTCTTACTGAAAATATGTCTTTTATACTTCATAAGCATATTTTAAAAAATAAAGAGGGAAACACACGCATAAACACGAAAATAACTTTACACAGAAATATGGATAGCATAGTATATTTATTTGTACAAACAATAAATTGTACAATTTTGGTTTTCCAAAACATAATATTTAATTTAAGATACTGTAATCGTCATGGCTTGGAAATGCACTTCTTGGTCTCTCCACCCCTGTTGCGGCTGAAAATTTACAAGATGCTTTTAAAAATACATGTGAGTTAGAAAATCTTAAAATAAATTGATTAACAATTACATACCACAGCGCAACAACCGGACGAGGAGCAGCTATCGAAAGTTTAATTAAAGCGAAACGAATAAGGTGTAATATTTCTCACTCAACTTCTATTAGGATTAAATAAATCTATACGTATCAAAGCATCCGAAGTAATTCATTATAATAATAATTACTTGCTGGCGACATCTGCCTCTTAAGATCTTTAGTTAAAGTTAATATTATGATAGGTTTATACTTATAGAGACTTCATAAACCAGTCGTACCTGATATGATAATTCGGATAACTATTGAAGTGAAACTTCCTTATCGGGGTTGGAAAAAAATTTTGTGTAACATTTTTTCGGTACGCGTGACATTTTTCCGTTACGCGCCATCTTTTTCTTATCCCTACCACGCGTGATTCGACGTATTTCTGTAAAGATGCATATAGTAAATTATTTTTTGAAAAATAAGGTCATAAAGAAGTTTCACTTCTTACGTGTGTACACTAGTACACGCACATATTTTATATTTTTTTGTAAGAATAACTATTTATATATCTTACTATCATAGTGGAATAAGCTTTTCTGATAAAGATTATTTTCCGAAAACCTCGTATGAAATATTATGTAATGTTTTTGTAGCTTAATACTACTCTCATAAATTTAATTACTTAAACAATTGAATAGAATAATCAATATAAATTCAATGTACACAAAAATGATTATTCAATCTTCTCTAGATTTGAAAGGTTTCAAGTCAGTCATTCCATTGCTTTAATACATGCAAAATTAACTCTAAATCATCACTACATAGTATAAAACAAAGTCGCTTTCTCTGTCCCTATGTCCCTTTGTATGCTTAAATCTTTAAAACTACGCAACGGATTCTGATGCGGTTTTTTTAATAGAGTGATTCAAGAGGAAGGTTTTAGTATTTAATTTATTAGGTTTTAGACAAAGCGGGCGATGCTGCGGGCGCTAAGCTAGTTCATTATAAACGCAAACAGGAGCAAAAGAGTTTATTAATCAAACGTTAGGCAAGTCTCGAAGAGAACCTTAATGAGCTGTACAGCAATTAAGTTCCTCAAAGAAGCACCTGTACGTATAGACGTAGCATTGTCGGATGACTTTAATAAATCTGCTGATAAAATCTGCAGACGGTAGTGTATGAAATAATATGCTAGAGGTGTGTACCGTCAGCAGAGCAAATTAGTAATTAGTTTATTGCATTGTTGTTTTGTTTTGCACATTTCTATGTACAAATTCAGCTTCAAGTTTTACTTTCTTATATCAGTTTGATAATTATTAAAAAGAAGGAATGTAGAGAATTATCTCTAATTAATGAATAAGAATAAATTAATATTGATATAGCCGTAAAAAATAAAAATAGTAATGCACATACGTATCCGAACCTTTTCCATTAAAAATTTGTTAAAATATTATGTCAATTGCCAGTTAATCCAATCACTGAACAATTTGTGAACAATTACGCTCCGCGAGCTAATTAAATCCAAATCCATGTGTACACAACGTAAAAATCGGCGAAGTGTAAAAATTAATGACATTGTAATTCAAGAAAAGGTCTAATCACGTACAAAAGTGTGTCCAATTTAAATCGGTCCGTAAAATGAGAGATCGCGCCCATATTTCTGCGTCATTGGGCTCACAGAATATAAATTTGAACAACCGCGCCACAGGATTTGTTCATAATTTGAAATTCAAATTGTGCAGAGAACAACCGCTCGCTAGAAACGGAAAAATGTACCCGCACAAATATAATTAACATAAAAATTGATAAAAACACGCCGTCGTCCATTTGTATCGTCGATTTTTTCCGTGACTTTTTTGCGATCTTTTGCAAGGTATGAATCTGTGTTCCACGAACTGTATTGGTGTTGTTTATCATATTTTCTAACTAGCTAGTTTGTGCGAGTAAATTATAATGGTAAATTATAAATAATGTAAATTTAGGATGTAATATAAAAATATTTTTTTGATGAACATTTTCTTTCACTCAAATAATACCATACAAGATGCTAAACCAAGGCTTTTGCATAAAGCTCATTTTCTTATATCTACATCTATCTATGTTTATCTTGCTAATATTATAAACACACCTTTTTATTATTAAATTATCGATGGTGCTGATTCAAGTTCAATGAAAATAACTTTAACAAGAAACGGTTCCCTTTAATAAGACTTGTTTATAACCAGTCATTTAAAACAGAAATAATCCCTACAAAATAGCAACCAACATATTATTAAAGTAGATTTTCACCTCGTAAAACCTCCGTATGCTCGAAATGCGACGTTATAGAGAAAATACGTTTATCGGCACCTTATGCTTCGTTTGTTTTTATCGATAGTGCAGCGTTATCATTTATGGCGGCCATTTTGTTTCGTGTTTATGCAAATGGCGACGAACGATTTAACCGCTTTATGGCGCGACGCGTCTGGTGTACGTCTGGAATAGTGGGATAGATGCAAATTGCTATTCGCAAATCTTTTGAGAAAAATATTTTTGTTAAAATGTGAAAGAATGGTTATGTTAGTCTTTATAGACGCGATACTGAAAATAATTTAAAGTAAAAGTTTAATTATCTTTTCTATTTGATTGATTTTAAAATTATTTTACAGATATTTTGCTATAGACGCTTTCGCGTAGATTAGGTACTTAAAGAATTGTTGGAATTTTTGTATTTTCATTTGTCTGAATCCAAGTTGACCCTCCATTTATGACATGTAGTTAGAAATTCAAGATTTTAATCGATTTTAAACTTATTCATTATGTTATTATCTCGAAATTTCGCACACTTTGCAGCGAGCGTGATCACAGGGAGACGTCTCTAACGTCGATATAATAACTATAAATCGCGTTTAAAATCCGTTAAAATCTTTAATATTTAAATGCATAATACTCGCGTGAAATTAAACAGCTATATTTTAATTCGTTAAGAGTTTGATTTTTTATGATAAATTATCCCTATGTAAGTAATATAAGATTCTCGAACAATACCTTAATATTCCCACTATCCAAACGGCACTGCATTTTAAAGCAAACGATATTTTTTCCTCACTATTAAACCATTTTATCCTTATGCACAATTTAATAGTCTGTAACGAAAGATATACAAAATATGTTGAGTTTTTCTCTTTATAACTTTTGAAACAGAAATACGATATTGCACTAATTGTAAGCCGCGGCGTTGCTTGTAGACTGCGGAGTTTTTAATTTCGTTTGTTAAGTTTCCTTTGAGCCTCGCTCACAAAAAGAATGGTATCCTTCCTGGATGTGATTCGTTTGGTTTTTCTTCAATTATTGCAAAAAATATAAATATTAAATTCTTAGAATAGATGCCATGTATGTGTCGTGTCGCAGGCAAATTGTATAATTTCGCCGTTTTTACAAAACATAATAACAATATTAAAACTATAAACACATAAAGAATTTTAATTTAAGAGTCTTACTGAGCTATTAAATTTAAATCATCAGATAATCATCGTAATATTAACATTAAAGATGTCATAAACATTGAAATTGACTTATTTGACAAATATTTTGCTCATTTTATGTAAACAAATGTTATTTATCATACTTCAACATCCCCATCAAAGGGAAACGTAGTTAAAATGTATTTTATCAGGAGCAGATTTAATTAACTACTAGGCTAATAAACTTTAGAACCTTCGGGTTTATTACAAATTAAATTTTATATAAACAAAATTTCGCTCGCTCTCTAAAAACTAATAAATGTATCAATTGCTTCGATGGTTCCGTATACATTTAATTTGATAATAATCTCTAAGAAAATTTAAGTATAAATCTATACTAATATTATAAAGAGGAAAAGTTTGTAAGTATGTATGTATGTATGTATGTATGGTTTTCACGCAAAAACTACTGGACCGATTTCAAAAATTCTTTCACCATTAGAAAGCTGCATCTTTACTGAGCAACATAGGCTATATTGCATTTTCAAAAAAATTAGAGATCCTTACCAAAAATGCAATAATGTAACCCAAGGTGTAAAAAAATCCTCAATAAAACTTCTGTCATCGCGTGCGCTGCGGAATCTATTGAAGATAGAACAAAAAAATGTTCTACGGTATTATAGAATGGATCAATATCTACAAGAAAGTCCGCGATACCATATGTCCATCTTCAGTAGTTATGTTACTAAAACAACTTTTTTACGTTTTCAAAGTAAATTTGTGCCGACAGTAATCAAACCATGTTATCCATACACATATATTAATCCTTATCCCATTAAATGATGTTTTATTATAGACTGTTTCAATACCAGCAAAGTACTTTTTAAATGAAAAGAATTGGATATTCCATTCAAAAGATATAACGAATTTTTAAAAGTGTCAATCTACAGAAAATAGTAGGTATACTGTTCGAGCAGGCCGTAGTGCGGGGGTCACGGAGGAATTCTACCAATATGCGTCTTGACGGAACACAGTGGGGTTTTGGTCGGTAGGAATCCGACATAACCCACGGCCCCTCCCCCGGAGGCCGTGGGTATCTATGAAAGATTTCCCCACTAAAAAAAAAAAGGCCGTAGTGCGGGACGGGGTAAAGGTGATTTTCATGTGATTAAAAATTAAACCTTTAGTCCGACCTATAGTAGACTTTTCACTGTAACGATATCGCTATCTATGCGGGTGAAACCGCAGGGCATTGCTAGTTATTTATATAATATATTAAGTACGTAAGGCTTTCTATCCAATGTTCTAATACTGAACAACACTGAATACGAATTTTCGTTTACACTTAAATATCACTAAAGAATGCTCTTGCTCTAGCTCTATGTTTGTTTCGTCTTAATGCACGGTAACACAAGATTTCCATAGTTTTAATCGTACTGTATAATTGTATATACTTGAAGCCTGAATAAAGATTGTTTTTCAATAGTGTTTGAATATCGTTTCAAAGTTAACAGTTCATTTAACAATTGAATCAAAATTGTCACCTCCTAAGGGACCCTAGAGGTCAGTCGGCTTCAACGATAAACAGTTTGTGAGCCATCAAGGAGTTGGCTTTAAACAATGACGTTTATGTGATTTGACAAGTCCCGGTGTTGGAAAACTTCGATAAATAAATTATAAATATTAATAAAAAATAAATTAATAATTAATTAATTAATATTTATTATGAATTATTAATAAATTATCCTCGAATATTGTAAAGGAATTATTGTTTAGTAGTTAACTCGTAATGGTTTTAATAAAAGATACTAAAACAATTTTTTTGCAGTAGCAACTGTTTGATTTATCCAATTATAAGCTGCAGTTGAAAATTAGGATTCATCTGTTTTTAATTTCTCATCTCTTTGGTTGTTTGTTTTTTTCTTTATGAACAAATAGACAGAGAGACACCGATATTATATAGGTACTAGATTTCCGCCCGCGGCTTCGCCCGCGTTTGCAAAGGAAAACCCGCATAGTTCCCGTTCCCGTGGGATTTCCGGGATAAAAACTATCCTATGTGTTAATCCATGTTACCCTCTATATGTGTGCTAAATTTCATTGTAATCCGTTCAGTAGTTTTTACGTGAAAGAGTAACAAACATCCATACATCCATACATCCTTACAAACTTTCGCCTTTATAATATATATTAGATAATTTTCCACTTGGGAACGAACCCGTGACCTCTCTGTCACTCACCCTAACTGCTGTACCCGCAGTTACACAAATTGACACAATAATATGCCTAAAAAGCCTGAAAACCTGTCAAAAACCCCAGATTATTCCGTGAGACGCATTATTTATCAACAAAGGGTGTTAAATTCGTCATGATTTCATTCACGTATGTATTTCGCAACTCTTTACAAATAAATAAAATTGAAATGTCTGTTTTTAACTTTTAATAGACCGTATCATTTTTTCATCTCTTTATATAAAACATAAGTATACAAATTTTGGCTGTTTGTCCTTGCTTTTTGTTACAGCATTTCTCCAGGATGACTGTTACGAAGAACTCACTTAAGGAATAAGTAATTATACTTAGGCACAATTTATATTTTGATTATTATTTCTTTTAATGAAAGATCATATTTTTATAATATTGATTAGTTAACTTAAGCTTGTTATAACAGACATGATTAAATTTTTATTACTATATAAAATAAATGTCATACTAGCAAAAATGTACGAATTATTAACACAGACGAAGCTGCGTGCTTGCGCTCGTATTGGAATAAAGCCGACTCACGTTGTGTTGAGAATTTAAATTACAAATGCGCTATGAAAATGCGATAAACAATGTTTTTACAGTACTTCAATTAACGTATTTCGTGTGCTGTCGAAATAAAATTCTTTAAATTCCTGTGATACTTTAAACTTGTGACGATTAAGTTGATACTCGCTGTATTCCATTTTTACTGCATTTTTGTTATTTTTACTTTTTTTTCGCAATATAAAAAGAGTGAGGAAGGTATGTATTTGTAGCATCAACTATCTCTTACAATCAGTACCGAAGATTAGAAAGATTTAAATTAGATGGTCGTGAATCATTGCAGTTCGAGCTTGGAAAATGCATGTAGGTACTAAAAAGCGTTTACTCGTACTTCCTTACCATACAATTATATTAATCTAGATACTTAAAAAGATTGTCTATTGATATACTTCTTTCTTTATTACCTAGTTGTACGATTATTGTATTGAAACAAGATTGCCATTTTTTTTAGTTTCAAAAACTGCCAAAAAGCGCTAGATCGTTCTCAAAAGCAGTAAAACTAAAGTCAGATCCCAAAAGCACGTACCATGGGGCGCACGTATGAAAAAATGGAGTATTCTGTATATAATGAACCCCCGACAGGCCTCCAAATTACCTTCATGTGGTCACGCGCCGCGCCGCCCGTGACTTCATTCTATACCGTACTTTGGGCTATGAAAAGAGCGGTTATGTTGTATGAAGCGGTTATTTTTTTTATTTCTATTGCCTAATTAATAATTTAAATGCTTTATTATGCCCATTTGCAGTTAATCGTAATTTAAGTGCTTTATTTTAATACTGTACTTGATTCTCGGAAAGCAATAATAACATTAATTCTCAATGTAAAATTACAGAGAGTTATATAAGCGTTATAAAGAACATTGAAAATATAACAGTTTCTGCTAATAACCGAAACTATTTTAACTCTGCGTGTTAACTATTTTTAAACTAATTTAGCTGATGCATATAACACCACAATCAGCGTATTTTAACTCCTAATTATGTAACAGTATAAGTATAATTTAAAATAAATTCGATCGAATCGAATGGATAAAAGGTTCATCGTTTCAAGCAAAGTACAAAATAATCTTTTATTTTATTATAATAGAAGAATATTGTTAAATAAACAATCCTAAACAAAAAGTCTGACAAATCGTAAAACTATGTTAATCAAAAGTAATAGAGCAAGTCCAATCAAACAAATAAATGTTTGAGTTTAAAATCGACCCACACGTTTTATAGCCCCACATTGAAACCTCGTTCACCTCTGCGAGGTAATGAGCCGCCTTCTGACGCTCGTGAAAAATTATATGAAATCGCTTTTGACCCATATACAATTCATTAAAGCTCCTTTCAGTTCGTCTGCGCGTATTTTCTTTGAACCTGCGAGATTTAATTCGCACCTACGTTTTGTTTTTTCATTTAAATGTGGATATTTTTGTGAATGTTTTGTCTATTTTTGGGGAAAGTTTATGAGTTTTATAGTTTTTTTTTTTGTTTTTGTTCTATAATTTGGTTACACACACTTTATTTATAACATATTATAACCTATCATATTATAATATTTAAAAGCTAGAGTGGCTTGTATACCCCTTGCCAAACTTGCCAAAAGTTTGTAAAAAGTTCTAAAAGTTCTAAGTAAAATTCTCTAGCTTAGTTTTATTTAATCCACGCAAAATCAAATTCCTAAAATACGTCATGTAGAGCTAGCTAATTCTTAGTTTATTTTTAAAGTCGCAAAATGATCAATTTCTGTCAAAAATTCAAATACAATAAACACACTCCGGTGATAAACTTTAAAACTCAGAGGATAAACAGTAACACGTCGACATCGAAAATCACTCTGCTAAATGCGTCCCAAAGAAATTTTATTGCCATTCACTCACAGGCGATGTCCATTGGGCTATAAAACAGCAATATTTCAATATTTCCCGATAATATTCTATGCAAACGCGACTTTACTCGTGTTTTACTCATGCTTTCGTGGTTTTTGTTTTATGTGGGCTGTTTAGAACTGACGATATTTATAATGGTTTGGTTAAGATAGAAAGTAATAATTTTGATTTTAGAGATTATCATTGATGTAGTATAATGTTATGAAGATTATGAAAAAGTAATTAGGATGTCTATTAAGTTTTCAAGATTTCAATTATGCGTTTCATAATGATAAGATAAATTTTGTAGAACTAGACAAATGGAGAATCTACACTCGATTAGGTTTTAATCAGTACGATAAAAAATCGTGTCGTATCCGTCACGTCTTATCGTATTCAGTAAACATCCACCAGAACTGCTGACTCGTCTCCCCGACGCGTGTACTTTACGATGGCCCCGCAAAATATCGTCCCTTTATTTGAATCGCCATGTTATCATTCTCAGATTGCCGCATTCAAGGGCCCTCAGTGAAAAACTTATTTTCACTGCGTGTGACAATATGGGACTCAATATGTCTTTTGCTTTTTACATTTGCAACATTTTGACTGGCTTATTCGTTTTGAAGATGTTTATGGAAACTTTTAAGTCTGTGTCTGAAAGCGTAGCGTGTTTTTTTTTTCCGTTCCTTACTAGAGAGGCACCCATACTGTGTATTTATCCATTTGTTCGAAGTAGTCAACGATTTTCGGCGAACTTAAACAATAAATATTATCATTAGGTATAAATACCATCTCGTTTAAATGCCGAACAGAAATTGAATCTACTAGAACCTTGCTCTATTTAATTGTATGTAGCTATTACTGACATTAATGTTGATAAAGTAAAAACCTAAGTGGACTCGTGTTCAATGTGCTTTCAAATAAGCTTAATTGTTGAATAATCACCCTATTCAATCAATAAGTTCATTCACATACCCAAAATGCACAATCGAACATAATATATAAACCTAGAAACATAATACAAGCGACCGAAATAATACAGCGCGAAATATCTCCAGTAAGAGCGCTCTAAAGCGCTTGAAGCGCTCTTAAATAAATCTCATTTACATCCATTTGATAGCAACTTAGCTGCGGTAGATAATCCTCCGTTCTTCTGTGACTTTAAAATATGCATTTTCAAATCGTATTCATTTATTTGTTCTCTGTTACGTATATTTTAGATAGTTCTAAGGAACTGTGTAAGCTCCTCTCTACTTTGTTATGTGCACTCAGCAGATAATATACTATACTAGGTAGGAGTAAGAATTTTATTTATACATTTAAGAATTATTATTGCTTTAACCTTTACATTGTAAATTTCTGTTAAGATTGATAGCCTTGGAAATATGTTATTTGTGGGGCGATTATTTTCAGTTCAATTTAATATTACGAAGTGAGAGTTTAGAAATTTAAAATAAAAACTGGTCTCTTCCAAAATCCCTGTAATGTATTGAATCACGAAGTAATACAATTCGATTTTGATATTTAAATAATTTTCTCTTATTTTTAATAATTAATTCATCCTTTTTACAAAATTACACGGAACGGAACAAACTCATCTCATGCTAATCAAACAACAACCATAAACACATCACCATCATGAATTCAAAAACGCGTCCAAATTCAGCGAAATCTTTGGGCAAATTTTTATCGCACTATCTGAAAAGTTGTGTCCATAAAATTGTCTAATGGCCCCGCGGAGAGAGGGGGCGTGCCGGGGCCGTAAACTGTGCTCATATCTGTACTTCCCTGTGGTTTAGATCGCGAGATATTGAACTTCTTCCAATTTGAGTTTTGAGATAATTGTGTTGTAGGTATACATAATATGTTTTGTAAAGTAGTATAATTTTTATTTTCTAAGATATTTTTATAAAATAGTCAATGACAATCATATCACTGAAACTCAAAGGACCAAAATTATTAACTTTGATGTATTTTTATGATCTCGAAAAGGTAGTTGATAAATCATACTTGTTAGTTAATCCAAAGGCGTGTTATATTCAAACAAATAAGTTTAATAGTTACATCTACTATTTAAATTACTATTCGAACTACTTATTATTGTTTTACTTATTACTGTTTTACTTTAATAAATAATTTCTGCAATAATTTATATAACAAAGGACTACCTTACGACTAAAACAAAAAATATACTATGACAATACAATGCCTAATGGACGTAGTCAGTTGGTAACAAATCGCATCTTGTCACTAAGACTATTAACTAAGTGAGGGTAGTTGGGCGGATATCGATTAGACAATGTCTGAGAAGTAAGGTACAGTTCAGATCATGTGAGTTTATTTATTATCTATGTATACATGTAATAAAATCGTCGAAAAATCATTACTGTACATTGATTTTTTTTTAAGAATAGGTACTTGGGGCGTGATCTTTCGATATAGAATCCAAAAATATAATATTTTTTTTCTCTATACGTATGTCCGAGCTAAACTCTAAAAGAACTGCATGAATTTACTTCAAATTTAATACAGAAATAGCTTGAGACCTGAGGAAGGACAAGAGGAAGGATTTATCCCGGAAATCACACGGAAACGGGCAC
Organism: Colias eurytheme; assembly: GCA_907164685.1. Taxonomy (NCBI): domain Eukaryota; kingdom Metazoa; phylum Arthropoda; class Insecta; order Lepidoptera; family Pieridae; genus Colias; species Colias eurytheme. The sequence continues at coordinate 48,937 of CAJQZN010041196.1, read as the reverse complement.
AATGCGGGATTTTCTGTAACTAAACAAGCGAAACCGCCGGTGGAAGGCTAGTATTTTACAAGACTATTATAAATTATTGGTAAATACCACACATAGATTAAACTTAGGAACAAAAATATGCAAAACATAAAATTTAAGTTTAATCTTTGTTTAATAAAAAGACATTCAAGTGCCCCTTCAATTTGTGGATTAATATATTATAGCACATCTATCCAATAACACTATATTAAAAACCAGATTGGAAAATTTTCTTCATTTGAAGTATTATCACCAAAAAGAGTAGAAAAGTACGATATTTTATTTAATTAACGAAAATCTTGAATATCTCGTAAACCTCGGGACTTTTATTTAAAGCAAAATATCTTTTTCTGAACCGCCAGAACGTCTTTTTTCTACAATTACCAATTTTTTAACAATTATCTGCTGCTTAAGAATTCATATTACAATCTAATCGTTGTTTATTGCTACAATACTGATAAAATGGATTTGCTAAATTACGTTATTACTGAAGCACATTCAGGTTAACGGGAGGGTCGATCGGTTTTGGCAAAGTATTTTGTTCTGTGTATAACAATCCACCGTTTTAACGCGTCGTTTAAATTCACAAGGGTTGTTTGGTGGATGGTACAAAGGTAATGTTGCTACGTTTTTGGGCAATCATAATTTTTATTGACGGTGATGTACTCGTTTTGGTTAAACGAAAATGTCATTGGCAAAGTGATAAATGCAATAAAATGGGCAATTGGTCTTCTATTAGTATACTTAGAAAAGTCGTCATAGGTACTAGGTACGTTGGATACACCCGTGGTCAAGGGAATAATCATTCTCTTACTGAAGAAACTCTACATTCCAGTATTATACTTATTATTTTTGAGTTTGATTATATGCGAGTATTGCACATAATTTATAATTTTTAATAATTTTAAACGCGATTTTTTCGAATTTTGTACTATATCTCATTCTGTTCAACTCCCGCTCTCGCTTTTAACACGGACCAATCACAAAGATTCTTAGGCGTGAAAACAACATTAGCCCTAATTTCACCTCCATTGGTTATGCATACAAAGTCTTTGAAAAACCGAAATTACTGTCACATTGTTAGATAAACAATGCCTTATGAAGCTTTGTATAGACATGATAGGGGAATTTACATCGAAATTAAGTGGATAAAGACAGCATTAAAATCTGTATAACTTGATTCGTTATCATTTTTACTGTGACAAAAAGTGTAATTGTTGGTTTACAAATAAAATACAATGCAATATATTTTGTATTAACAAACGTATAAAAACGGGATAAAAAAATACTTGTAGAGACCATAACTATCTATCTACTGGTAAAATAAAATTTATAATAAACTGGCTGCTCCACGCAGTTTCACCCCCGTGTCTCCACTCCTGTCGGTCATAGCGTGATGATGTATATATGATATATGCCTATAGCCTTCCTCGATAAATGAGCTATCTAACACCGAAAGAATTTTTCAAATCGGACCAGTAGTTCCCGAGATTAGCGCGTTCAAACAAACAAACTCTTCAGCTTTATAATATTAAGTATAGTCTGAATAGATTTTGACTGCATTACAATCAAATCGCGATCGAGACATCATAACAAATTTGCATACCTGTGTCCTTTCACTCATAAAAAGATAAAATCTCTCCACAATACTATTCATATTATAAAACATACACTTAAAGTAATACCCACATTCGCTAAGATAAAACAAACTATGCCATATATCCTGCAAATAAACTGGTTACATTTTAATCTGTAAATACAACAGCTGTATACGGGATAAATCATAAAAGCATATAGCAGGAATAACTTGGAACAATGAAGCCGTAATTTGGTGGAGTAATGAAGATTCTAATATATGCGCTATCAACGGAATTAAGGTATGTTTCTTGTTTGCAAAAAGGAGGATTATGTTTTGGGGTTTATTTGATTTAAATTGCTATGTTGATGTGAATGTTTTGAGTAAGTACGGATGCAACGATTTTATGAAATTACTAGCTATGTGGTTGCCCGCGGGGACATATCATGTAATTCTATAGCTACTGTGTTAATCTGATATAAACCTATAGTAAAGTTTCATCCAAATCCGTCAAGCAGTTTTTTTTCATGAAAGAGAAACGAACGTACATACAGCCGTCCTCACGGACTTTCGTATTTTTAATATTAGTAGGATAGAATAGGATAATATTTATTAGATTTATATTCTACAGGATAAGTATTTAAAATATGATTATAGTTGTCAAATGTAATTTAAAATGTAATATTTTCATTAAAATACGAAGTTTGCAGACTTATATTAAAAGGTTAAAACCTAATTTGAGCTAATTTTTCGTACACAATTGCCATTTTGAAATAAACGACGTTATAACTGACCCGGTCAAGCTCAATGCTCGCTGTAGCAATGGTTAATAAGAGGTAAAATAAACGAGAGCTCATATTGGAAACATACGGGATGTAATTGTGTTTGAAAACGTAGCGTTTTTAACCTTGCTAATAAGATTACACATTACAATAATCGTGTTAGTAATTCTACAATTTTAAGGTACTGCAGTGTTATTGTTTAATAAATCAAATTCTCAATCAAATTATTCCATGAACTACATGATTTTGTACACCATGTTATATTTAACTAACAATTATCGAGTTTTCGTAACTGGCAATAAAAAGTATATCCTCGCAATAAAAAGTAAAATTTAAGTTTTTTAGTTTTTGACGTGTGCACTGTACAATTAATATTACTGCGAATCTATATGTTATATAATTTCTAAAGTACCTGAACATGCATAAAAATGAATACCAATAAAATGTAATATATTTATTTATTTATTCAAAAAAACACACTAACACTACAGTTTCCCAATACGATAGTGGTTTTGCAATATCTTTGATGAAACCAGAATATAAAATATTTTCAGTTACCTAGACGAAATCATTACGAAGACATAAAGTCACATAATAAATTTAACTATTAAGTTACATAACAGTTTTAACATTGGATCTTTATAGATATAAAAGCGTAAAATAAATGAAACAATAGCAGGTATTAACCAAAAAATAGATATTTACTTCAAGGATAGGCATAATGTTAGAATTATAATAGTGTACAGTTACGTAGTACTCTCCTGATTTAAAAGTAATATTCTCTAATCAAAACGTCATTCTTTTTCTAATCCTAAAATGATGTAACGTGCACGTTCACACTATCGTCCCGTGTATTCAAATAATCGTCTATCCGAATCGTCTGGGGCAATTCTTTTAATTGGCCCACGTCTCGAAG